>JBBPDA010000145.1:14836733-14867814 GCA_037974385.1 Arnoldichthys spilopterus
CAACATTTAATGTGTGATTTCTAGTAGTTACTAAGAAAGTTTTAGCATTTTAAGTGTAAAGCATAGCAGTTACTAAGTTACAGCATTTAATGTGTAATTTATAGTAGTTACCAAGTAATTTATAGCACTTAATAAGTGATTTAAAGTAGTAACTGAGTAATAAGTCTTAAGGCAAATAACTGAATAATATGCAAGGGGTAAAGGTGTAGTTGAGATTCCTAATTTAACCAGAAGGGGGACACAGTGAGCTGTAGATGTTAAAATATATGTCTGTGTGTTTCAGCTGAAATTATTAACAACTCTTCACTTTGCTTTTCTCTGTGTGCAGGTGTGGTCAGTTTGTCCAGTAACATTGTGGTGCTGATGATGTTTGTAAAGTTCAAAGAGTTGCGTAATGCCACCAATGCAATCATCATTAATCTGGCATTTACTGATGTTGGAGTGGCGGGCATAGGTTACCCCATGTCTGCTGCCTCTGACCTGCATGGTAGCTGGAAATTTGGTTACACTGGTTGCCAGGTTTGTTTTGTGTATTACAGAAGTATTAGAGAAGAAATTATGTAAAACATATTTTGGTTATTATTAGAGGTTCAATTAGCTAACATTTTTAGGGAGCTTGGAAAATGAATTTATAAAATTAAAACACCTTTTTAAGTGCATATGGCAGCCACCCTGGCTTCTATGCTACACTTTCAGACCTAGGTGTATAATACATAAATTAGTGTAAATTTGACTGTGTGCATGTGAGAAAATGAATAAGCATAAAAGATTAAATTGTGTTTTGCTTTCACTGAAATAATACAAGGAACTCTGTTAATTATGAATGTTTGGAAGATGGTAGAAACAGTGAAAGACTGGCAAGAAGATGTATTTCAGCAATGTTTCTTTAGGCATTAGCAGGCTTGTGCATCCACTTAGGAGTGTTATGTTTGGTTAAAATATTGACAGACTCCTCTCTTGTAGATCTATGCTGCTCTGAATATATTCTTTGGCATGGCCAGTATTGGACTGCTTACTGTGGTTGCCATCGACAGATACATTAGCATCTGCAGACCTGATATAGGTATAAATACACACTGGTGGCTGAATATGATTTTAAAAACAATTTATTGATTTATTAATCCAATAAAAACAGACATTTCTGGCTGCATTGTATGTGTTTCGTGTCAAGCACTTCTGTGCCCTTATAGGGCAAAAGATGACTACACGCTCATATACAATCCTGATTGTGGCTGCGTGGCTGAACGCGGTGTTCTGGTCTTCAATGCCAATCGTGGGTTGGGCTGGATATGCTCCTGATCCAACTGGAGCCACCTGTACTATCAACTGGAGGAACAATGATGCGTAAGTCCTCCTCATACAGGCATCAACTTACTACTGACCTCTACCCTTATATCCTTCTGAAATCCCTTAAAGTGATTTTCCCTGAGCTTGCTCAGTCAATGTTTTTCTTGCAATTATATGTCTATATTAACTTCAAAAGCTCAATTAAAAGGCTGCTCTTTTAAATAAGAACTCGATGCTCAACAGAGTTCCCAGGAGCTATATGAAGTAATTAAAGGAAAAGAATATAATAAAAAATAAACAATGTTATTCAGAGTAATGTCGCTAATAAGTTAAGGACAGTTATATGACAGATGTCACCATAAACTGTATGCTAGAGTCATCAAATATTTGCCTCAAACAACATCTGTATATATATATATATATATATATATATATATATATATATGTGGTTCTTGTTATTGTTAGGTATTAAAAATGCACAAAAAAGTGGATAAAGTCAGAACAATGCTGGTATAATTACAATGCTGGTACTTCATTGGTTTTTTTGTATAAATTTTAGATTTTTTTGGAGCTACCTTGACCAAAGTTTTTTTTAGCGAGTTGTAATGAATGTCTATCCTTTATTCTCCACAGGTCCTTTATCTCCTACACTATGGCGGTGATTTCTGTTAACTTCATTGTACCACTGTCTGTCATGTTTTATTGCTATTACAATGTTTCAGTCACCATAAGAAGGTACAAGGCCAATAACTGTCTGGACAGTGTCAACATAGATTGGTCAGACCAGATGGATGTAACCAAGGCAAGAAGGACTTTTGTGTTTGGTTCTAAGTGATGCTTTACTTGCTTTCCTTCTGTTGGTGGTGGTTGTTACCATTATGATGTATGTGTGGTCTGCAGATGTCCATTTTAATGATTGTGATGTTCTTGGTGGCCTGGTCTCCATACTCCATTGTGTGCCTCTGGGCATCATTTGGTGATCCAAAAAAGATTCCTGCACCAATGGCCATCATTGCCCCACTCTTTGCAAAATCTTCCACCTTCTACAACCCATGCATCTACGTTATCGCAAACAAGAAGTAATGTAAATCTTTCTTCATGGACTGAAAAATGTTTTGATCTAATGATACACAGCACTTTATGTCTGTAATCACTGGGTTTGCCTGGCTTGTTTTAGGTTCAGAAGAGCCATTATAGGAATGCTACGATGTCAGACTCGTCAACGAATTACCATCAGCAACCAAGTGCCCATGACTGCCTCTCAGTTGCCTCTCAACCAATAGATGATGATCCATGACGGCTCCATTCTACCCAGCGCTGGACGCTGATCCATTTTGGCACCATTATAACACTGTAACACTCTTACATGGATTTAAAATGCTTCGATATTGTGTTTACTATTAAACGTAACAGCAATTCAGCAGCTACTAAACTTATGTCTCCATTATACATATAATATAATTTCCAAGAAGTCTTGACTTGGGGTTTATGGTGTAAAGACTGCTGTTGGGAACTATGATACCATGTCATCAATTCCTGGATAAAACGGACTTAATGTAATACATAACTCAAAGTCTAACACTATTATCATCTTTCTCTGTTTCAGCATACATCACTGTCATCAATGGCTGTGGTTTTACAGTAATACAAAGAATATAATGTTTGCTTAGATTACAGTATGTTCTTGTAAACTCTAGAAACTAATATCCATTCCTAACAGTTTACTGCATAATATAAGTTGCTGTAAAAAAACTATTACAGTTCACAGAAATTTTTTTAACAAAAAAGCAAACAGTTTTAAATCCTATATTAACACAAAAAAGTTTAATATATTAGTATGGTTTATATGTATTAGACATAACAGAAAAGTGTAATAATGACCATAACATAGAGCTTTTTGACTTATATAACATATATATATTAAAGAATCAAAGAGAAAGGTCATGATGATGTCAGGGCTTTCTGGTTACTTAGGCCCATCTGCTGGAGCACTGTAGCTGTGTACTATAAAGTGCTAGTGACTGGAATGACCTTCATAATAAATGCCATATAGTGTAATGTTGACTAAATATATAGTTTACTGTTGTTCTCTATATATTGTATACCATGTTTACATTAGTTACTGTCATTTTAATGCAGTGTAGTGTCTTCCAGACTAACACTTTGTATTTTCAGAAAATTAGTGGCAACTAAGCTGCCAAAAAACCTACTGTCAACTGTACAGTGATTTGTTTTACAGTTCTGGTAAAACACAGCTGTGAGGTTTTTCATTTGTAGTGACATTTTTTAATCTCATAAGCTGTGATCAGCATGATCAGCAGATTGAACACTATTGAACAATGACAATGTCGTCTTCACATTTAATCATTTTATGCTCAACATTTTGAACAATCTGAGCTCATCTATAAAACACTTTTCTTAAATGTAAATACACAAATATACAGTTTATTTTGCATAATTTATTACAGGTTCATGATTTCAGCCTTTTTTCCACATTAAGTAAGATACTGAGGAGAAAAAAAGTGGAATGATGTATGAGGAGATAGAGGGATTGTTTTGATAAAGCTTGTGCTTGTTGACACATTTAGGACACGTTGCTCTCTAGCCAGAGCCGAATTTCTTCTCGATTACGCTTCACCCACTCAATATTGTTCTTCACTGTCTCTAAAGCCTGCTTTCTAGGTGTCTCCCCTGCTCCCGCATTTGGATTCAAAGCAAAGAAGTACTCCATCTGAAAAGGGGCAGAGTGAGTTCATTAATAGGAATAAAGGCCATTATCTGGTCACTTTCTGAGCTCAGTTGCCTTTGAGATAGTCCTTAGCCTTTACTCCATTTTTCCACATACTGCACATTTCTGTTGTATACAATACAGTTGTATACTTTTAACTCCATTAAACAGCAGGTTTTCACATAAACACATGACTGTAATTGTGTTCTGTTAATCCTCTCTGTCTCACTATGAGTGAACATTTTAGCCTGTGGCCATTACCTTCCACAGCTGCAGCTCTGTGTTGTATGAAGTACTGATTCTGGTGAGCACACGGCCCAGGTTCCTGTCTGTGATACCGAATCTGGAACAGATGAAGACACACAGATAAGCAGTTCATAAAATAGCACACCATACAACTACTTTATTGGGCAGCTTATCTACTCTTTGGTAGCTGTGTTAACATGACGCATCATGCGCCTAATTTATTGTCATATGTTTAGAAGTGGATACTTAGCTACATGTACTGCAAAACATTGTAATAATTTATCTTCAGAGTACTTTTAGATTATAATGTTGTTATTAGTCAAATATATTTGTGAGTAATTTACACTGAGACTTCTGCCTCATTTCCTTTTGTTTGCCCTGGACTGCTTTGATGTTACTCACACTACTTATTGTTGGGATTTAGCACTTTATTTTAGATAAAAAAGAAAAGAACAGAACTTCAGTTTGCTTAACAAACGTTCTATGCAGATGTGAGATATATTCCACAGAAGTCTCACTGCTCTTCTATAAAGAATCTCTGAGGACTATCTTGACTTGATATATATATTTTTTTTTTTACTTCTTCTCAAATTGTATTTTTGCTAAAGTACTTTTAGTTCTGCTTGAGTCATTACTTCAGTGATGCAACACCGAAGGATGTATTTCAGCTCCTCTACTCATTTTGGCCTGTGTTTCATTCTTATTAGCTGTGTTTTTCATTGCAAGCAAAAATTCAGATCTGTTTACCTGTTCACAAGGTAGTCCCAGTTGAGTGTGACCCAATCCCAAGCCATGCTTTCACCATACTTGTTCTGTGAAACATATCTTACGAGGGTGAACACATCTTGACTCCTTATTATGCTTTCATTTTTAGTCGCCTCCAGCAGCCTGTTGGAAAGAAAGCATATTATATACATTGATCATTTTCAAGAATGACGCTCAGGTGCACCATTAGACATAATGAGCACTATTAAAGAAAATAATGTTGGGGTCTCAGTATTCTATAATATTCATTTTAGATAATGTTTTCTAAGGCCCCCAACCAGTGCCGGGCCCTTGGAATTATCTTAAGTTTCATTCTCCCTTACAACTCCCCTACAGAAGCTATGTTCTTAGTTCTTTGGCAAGAAGGTAGCTTACATTTCAGGCAGAACATCTTTGAAAACTTTTAAAATCATTTGGTAGAACTATTGTCCTTGCCTGTAATCCTCATTTAACCTCATTACATTTTAGTGCTACCTCAGTACCCTCTGTAAAATATCTTATGTAATTTTAGATTACATTGTTCAGAAATGTTAAGTGACCTTTTTTACCTGCTGAGGAGTGAGACATTTTCAACGGATGCCAGGCCATACAGCAGTTTGTCTTTCTCCTGTGCAAGTGTGGCACTGAGGTACCTCTCGAACATAATCTCCCAGTTCTCAGCTGTTCCTGCATTCTTCATTCCATATCGATATACCAGCAGCCTCAGGTTGACTGGCACACTGCTGCACTCACAGAGACAAAAAATCATTCTCATCTACACTGAATGTACCAGGCATCTTGAGGGTCTCCATGAACCCGAGCCTTATTATACACCGTACACCGAACTGTTTAATATCTCCAATAATATCCTATAATTAATATATAAACTGCTAGTTATTACAGTTAAGAAGCAAAACATTGACACACATACAGTCTGTTAGGGGTTAAACCTTCTAGAGCATTTATCATTGTTCAGCTATTTAAATAACTGGCACTACTAAGGTACCCTTGAGCAAGGTACCATCCCATTGCACTGCTCCCCAGGTGCCTCTCATAGCTGCCCACTGCTCCACGTGTGCATGTGTGATGGGTTAAATGCAGAGGTCACCTTTCGTTGTGGTGCACCTTGTGTGTGATTGAGTGTGTTCACAATGACAAATAAGTCACTTTCACTTCAGAAGTGGTTCTTAAAAAAATTAAATTGCACAATGACATGAGCAACTTGTAATGATCCCTGTGTTTTAGCCCCCCCCCACACACACACACACAGCTGAGTCGTGTACGTGTGCCACCCTTCCGGGTCGGTCTTTGTTGTTGCTGTGTGTTGTGGTTGTAGCTCTCATATGTCTCTTAGTCTTAGTCCAGTCTTGTTCCTAAGTTCTGTCCTTTGTTGAGTCTGTTCGCAAATAAACATCATTACCATCAAGTCCTGCCTGCACTTGCTGCCAAACATCTTCATTGCCCAGGCACAGAAAGCGCAGGAGGGGGCGTGGCAAGAGAGCCGCCGTGTGCCGCTGACTCGAGGTCCACACCAGGGGAACATCGCCACTCCTGGGTCACCACGGCTGACGCCGGAAGCCCCTGCCATCTCCAGAGTGAAGAGGTCACCGCCGGGGAGAACAGCGGTCTCTGGGTAGAACGCAACACCAGAGACTGCAGAAAGAGCGTCGCGGAAGCAGCCCGGCTTCCACGGGACTTGTTCCGTGTCTATGGACTTTACCGCACCCCTTGTTGTGGACTCACAGTATGTTTTGTTCCAGGACTAGATGTTATTCTTAGGTTTCCGTGTGTTCATGTGTCCCTAGTTCCCAGTTATGTTTTCCTAGTTGTTATGCCCTGTCTCGTGTTCCCCCTCCACCCCTCCCCTCGGGACATTGCCTGGTTTTTGCTTCTGTTGTCACACCGGGGCAGTGTTCCTTGGAGGGGGGCATGTAAGGATCCCTGTGTCTTAGCTCCGCCCCCACCCACAGCTGAGTCATGTACGTCCTCAGCTGTGGGTCATTTTTGTTCTCTTTAAAAGTCCCTGTGTGCCACCCTTCCGGGTCGGTCTTTGTTGTTGCTGTGTGTTGTGGTTGTAGCTCTCATATGTCTCTTAGTCTTAGTCCAGTCTTGTTCCTAAGTTATGTCCTGTGTTGAGTCTTTTCGCAAATAAACGTCATGACCATCAAGTCCTGCCTGCACTTGCTGCCAAACATCCTCCCGAGATCGTCACATAACTACATAATTATGTTTTATTTCCCAACTTCCATGACCATAATACACACTTAAATTACCATATTCCAACCTCTCTTTGTCCCATAGAATTTAACAAGCTGTTTTTGTTACTATGCTTTTAGGAATGGTGCATGTAAATGAGTTTGTTCTGGTTGACTGTCCTGTATTTCACTCCATTAAAAAAGCAGTTCAGGTTGAAAACTTCAGCATGAATGGACAGAGCTCAACTGCTGTATGTTCACAGAAACAATACAATCTGTAGCATAGTTTTCATAAATGGACTATATGGACTGGGAAATAAACTGTATATTTTAAAACTGTATATTTATTAAATGATATTTACATACTATCAAACATAAACTGTAAAAAAATATGTTTTTTCCATTATATAAAATGTGTAGTAGGTATTAATTACATTTTTTTCTGAGTCTGTGTTTGATTTGATTGTATTTGATCATACCCAATTGTTCCTTCGATCCACTGTTTAAAAATTGTAGAGGCCTCATCAAGAATCTCTGTATCATCCATTTGGCAAGCAATGCCCAGAACTGTCTCCCTCAGCAGACTAGCCAGGAAACACAAGACAATGCATGTTTGCTATTCAGGTACAGTAGTCACACACACACACACACACACACACACACACACAAACACACACAAAGCATTTCATATTTGGACATATGTCTGCTGAGTTTAGTTTTACAAGACTAATGAAAATCAAGAGTGTGAAATGTGACCTTGGCCAGCTCTAAAGAACAGGCCTGTAAAATAACACCCACCGATTTGTTTGGCTGCCCAAGTCATCCCAACCCAGGTCCCTGGAGATATTCTGCACATGGTAACGAAAATGTTTCTGCACAGGGTAAAGTGGTGGTTAGTTTCTTGCATTTAAATTGAAAGATCTTCCCTATGCACATGTCATAATATTTCTTTAGTTATGCTTGTGTTGTTAATATTCCAGTAACTCAGCTAGGAAAACACATGTAAAACATTTATGTGCACATAAAAACTCACATCAATTATAGCACTGATTATATTAGTGGTTCTCAGACCGGTCCTCATGAACCCCCAGATGGTCCACACAACCTCTAAGTGTTACAAGTTGGTTTGGAGCAAAAATGTAAACCATCTATGTAGTCCTGAGAAATGGTTTGAGAACCACATAATGGTTTTACATGTTTAGATTCACTGGCATTCAGGTACACATTAGTAAATCTCAAGTGTTGTCAAAGTCTATTTTAAGTCTACTATGTAAATCTCCTATTCTTTCAAGATTAATTAGGTTTCTATTAATCAACCCATGCCTTTTTTGAGGGTATTTTTTGGTGCAATTGCATTTTCTTTAACATCTTCTTCATTCAACAGAGAGCATATTGTGGCCTGACACAAACAGGCTTACCTGAAATTTAGGATAGAGTGTGGAGTCTGCTGCCAGCATGTCCCTCACATAGGCAATAGAAGAAGAGACCCGGGACCACACGATGTAGGCTTTTTCGTTGGTTAGGTATTTGGTTAAATTGAATGCATTCTTATAATCCACAAAATCAGCCCTGTTGAAATACATTGTTAAAGAAAATCTGTTTTTATAGCCTTTTCACCTTAAAAATGAATTCTACCGATTTCTAAAAAAATTCTCCATGATTCAATTTATTGTGATGTATACAAAGCCTTCAGATTCAGATTGGTTTGATGTTAAAGGTCTGACACTACACTGCAAGGTCTGATACTACATTATATCTGCTTAAATCAAAAGTGTAAATCATATATTACACCAATACAATTTTACATTTTTATTTAACTTATTTTTGGCAATTACTGTGCTGATGTAACATTGTATTCATGAAGAAATTATGTACACAGAAATGTAATAAACTTTGTGTTATTTTTTTCTACATCTTTACAGTGTTTGTGTTTGTATGAATATACCTCGTCAGTGCAAATACATCATCAATATAACCACTTCTGTCTGCTGCATTGAATACCTAAAAAATAATAAAGAAAAAGAATTACTGAGACTAAACATTTTGAGAACGTTAATGAACAGTCATACCCATAATCTCAACATGACATTTTACCGTGTGGTCTATAAGAAGTGTCTCACTGATGGTGCTCCATATGCTGTCAGGGTGATTGACACGGTAAAACCCCATGTGATCTGTGTTCACTTTGATGAGTCCATCAGAAGAAGGTGAATAATCTGCTAAAACTATTTCTGAACAAAAAACATGAGGTAAACATTAGACTTAAAGACAAGGTGAGGTTAATGAATTGCTTAACCAAATGAATGAACACTGACTGTGTATTAATTACCTGCTTGTGATTTATCAAATATGATGGTGCTATTCTTGTTGGTGAGCACTAAGTGCCACTGTACAGGAAAAGTCCATTTGTAGCTGTGAGAAAGCAAGAGTATTGGGACTCTTGAACTGAACTGAATGCATAATTTGTATTTATTTGCTGCGTTAAATATTTTTTAAAGATATAAACAAATAAATAAATAAATAAATACAAATAAAGTTAGTTATGAAATATTTTCCATCATTTTTCCATGTGATATATTTTATATACATATTTACAATTCAGCCAATAAGCAATAAATGTGTATTAAATGCACAGAACTGTGTATGATTTTCACTTCAATAAAACCACCAACATTTTTGCATACAACTGAAATACACCTTGAAATTTATTAAAATGCACTGGCAAATTAGGGATTTGGATAAAGATTGTTTTGAATTATATGCACACTTTGTTTCGTTAGAACACCAACAGAAACACTCATCAGAAATAACTGTAATCGTTCAAGATGCTGACAACATGCAATAAAAACATTGTGACTGGTCAGACTCAGAGGGGTAATTTACAGGCATACATATGTTGTGCGGCCCTCGTATGTTGTATAATGGGTCGGTGGGACAGTAGGCTCACCCTAGAGGATTGCTGGGCTGGGTGGGGTCAGCATTAGGGTCCAGGAGAAACCTCTCCTGCATGAGCTTGGCCTCTGTTTCTGAAGTGATGAAGTTGAGCATTGGATAGCCCATCTGTTTGGTCCATGTGTCCATGACCTCTGCTACAGGCTCCAGACTAATCTGGAAATGATCCAAAGTACATGATACTACCAACATGCTAATGTGCATTACAACCTTCCATATGATGAAATTTTGCATGAATCCAACGACACTTGGTTTTTACATGCTTATAAGTAAAAGACAACTGTACCTCAGCCTGGGCTTTCCAAAAATCTGATGTCTTGGCATTCTGGAACTGGAAGTCTTTCAGATATTTCTGTGCAAAATATCAGTGTTATAACACACGCTGTGGATTCACGTGTTAATAGAAAGGCGGATTACATTTAGAGTCTGACATTTTAGTGTTATTTGTAATAAAATGTGTCCTTTGCTCACCCGACACCCGTCTCTAAATTTATCTCGACCAATCCAGCTCTCTAGCATCCTCAAAATAGACGCTCCCTAAAAGTACAGAGACTGCAGGCTGACGTGGGGGACAGTTTGTAGGTCACTTTATCACACACATCCATTTATTACTTAATGATCTTTTTTAATCCCTAGCCATAGCAGTCCAGGAAGTCAGCATGTTCAGTTAATCATAAGAAAAAAACTTTTAGTTGGTCACAAAAATCTTTAAACTCCAAGGACAACAAAGGATTGTGGCATTAACTCACCTTGCTGTATGAAATAGCATCAAACACAGAAGTGATCTCAGCTGGGGTGGACACCTCCACAATGATGGGGTGAGAAGAAAGGAGTGCATCATCAACCATGACAGGAAACACATCATCAAGGAGCATGATGTCACGCTAGTCAGAAAAATTAGACATTTAGCTGAAGCAGAAATCACAACCACTTATCATGTACAGGGTGTCCAAGCAATCATGCTACTATTATTACAGCTATTGTGCTTACATTCATTAAATTAGATTAATGCTATCAGTTTTGCAAACCTAGCTTACTTATATTATCTCTAATTATCAAAATCCATTAGATGCACATTTAAGATTTTTGTTTAACTAAGTGTCTATACTCACCATTCCCCAAGAAGGTTCAGCCTGTTCCACTCCAACATACTCAAAGAAGCTGGCGAACCCCTCATTCAGCCACAGGTCATCCCACCAGTCCATAGTGACTATATTGCCAAACCACTGCAGTTGAAACACATTATGTAGAGATGACCTGCTTTCAAATTTAAAATCAAAAACAACTATCTCCAAAATTGTCAGTTTACAGGAGAAGGTGAATTTTTGAAGCATTTTCATTATAAGCCACTTTGGAGCATTTTATGGGTTCATTCATCACAAAAGATTACCACAATGTTACGATTGGCTGCTGTGTTCAAATCATTAAAAAAAATCCAAGAAATGGAGATTACTGGACACAAGCAAGTGTTTTTGTAAATTCATAAAAATGTATCTTGTGAAAAGCTTTAACACCTCTTTAAAAGCTTTAACAAGAATAAAGGGTAGGTTTGTGTGGATCAAACAACTTGGGCTTTCCCATCATGCTGCTTTTGAAACTATTCTGACTCTGTGCTGCTGCCATATTCTTATAAAAAAGTGTATTTGCATTTGTATTACAAGCTTTGAATATTAGATGATTTATGGGCACCATCCATGTCCTACAACTTTGATTCTGTCCATAAAAATCATATAATCTGCAAATCAGATCTTAATCAGTGTAGCCGTGTGATAAGATTCATTGGGCACATCTCATGAGACACATATAGGGTTCATCATCGTAAACGGTTTGATAAGTAACTGAGAGTTAGTCATCATCATGTGAAGTGTCTTAGTGTGATCGGATAATTAAATGTTAATATGAACATGCAGTTATGGTGTATTATGCAATTCTAATAAAAAAAGACTTTTCAGTACAGTGTGCACTCTTTATGTGTGCTGCAACTCCAACAAATGGTGCATAGTGCACCATAAAGGCTGAACATCAAATTAGTACTGCTTAACAGTGGTTATTCAATAACCAGTTATAAATTGCAAAGTCAAATGTAATGCTAAAGCCTTGGACTTATACAATGTTCTCACAAATAAAAAAAGACAGGATCTACCAAAGAAACCTTCAAAGTTTCCCTTTCCTAAACAAATTATTTGAAAGCTCTAAATTCCTAAAGCCATTGCACACTCTGAATATTCCCCAATAAATACAAGTAGAACCTTTTAGAACCATGTGAATCAAAGGTAACATTCTAAAACAGTGCAAAAATTTACTAAATTAGGTGGTTTTAGAGCAGTGGAAATTAATGGGAGTCTTTTAAAATAGTGTGAAAACACAGGAGAACATTCTAAAACAGTGTGAATAAAAGAGAATTTTCTAGAACAGTATTAATAGGGCAGAACATTCTAGAACATTCCAAAATGGAATTAATTAAGGAAAACATCTCACAACAAAAATGGACACTGGACCTTCCTGACACTTTGTTCTAGAGTCTTACAACGCAGGTGATGAACAAGGAAAGAAAATATGTTTGTTGTTGAAAAATGTTGGGCAATTATGCTTTTTTTAAATTCATCAATAAGCTTAGGGTTCAGAAGTTAAATGGTTGCTAACCTGGTGGACGAGCTCATGGGAAATGACACTAGCTACTCGTTGCTTGTTGTACGAGGAAGATTCTGACTCATCATACAACAGGTTGGTTTCCCTGTAGGTAATCAGTCCCCAGTTCTCCATGGCTCCTGTCCCAAAATCTGGGATTGCTATCTGATCTGCAAAAGGAAAAGACATGGCTTGTGGGTTGTGTGCTTTAATAGCAGAAATGGGTTATACTGTATTTGATAGTGCTTCCAAGTATTTGCTCAGAAAACTGTGGCTAAAATTTGTCAACAGGATCTACGTAATGTACACAAATGAAGCCAGTGGAGGGAACATAGAGAAACACACTTACCAAGCTTCTGTATGGAGAATGGCATGTCAAAATATTCTTCAAAATAGTCAAAGATGATCTTAGTAACATTTGCAGCATATACAGCAGTGTGTTTTTGTAAAGGCTGGGCATAAATCCTCAGCTACAGGATGAGAAAAGAGAATAAACAAAACCTCAGCTGAACCCTGCTCTTGTGCTTGTACTCCTGTCTGTAGTAGACACATACACTTGCATAAAACACTTGGAGAAAAGAATATGCTTACTGGAACTCCTCTTGCAGAGGTCCGTTCTTCAAAATCAAACTGGTGCACTGCAAAACATACTAAGTATGTGCTCATCTTGACTGATTTCATGAAGGATGTTTTTTTCTTCCCTCCAGTAAGATTCTCTGTGCTCTGTTGGGAGAGAATAGGTGTATACACAGGGAAATGTTATGCATGTGTCAGATAGACAGCTGGAATAGTTTTATACAAAGAGATTAATCGACCAATGTATATACACATACCCAGAAAGTTTGTTTTTATGCTTAGCGAGTCCTTAGGGTAGTGTATGTATACACAGACAATTGTACATGCACACATACTGTACACACACACAAAAGATTTGTTTTTATGCTTAGTAAGGATGTAGGGTCATGTATGTATCCCATACACAGACATTTATACACACAATAATACAAAAAGTTTTGATACAAAATACATTAAAAAGCATTTTCTTTTTTCATGATTGTTGGAAATGTTTTTTTACATATACACAAAAATTCAGTGGTGTACTGTGATTACTACAACCTTTATTAGAGAAATACTAATAATGAAATGTAAGTTTGAACACCCCCTGTTAAATGACATTTGAAATGACAAGTGAAATAACTTTAAAAAAAAAAAAGACATTAAAATAAATAAATCAATAAAATACTAAATATGTGACAAAACCAGTGGTGGGCAGTGGTGGTGCAGCAGTCACTGAAGGTCACTGGTTCAAATCCCTGACCTGTACTTTCCCCAAGCACTGCTCCCCGGGCGCCGCCCAAGTCAGCTGCCCAATGTGGTGTGCTGTGCTGTGGTGTGTTCACAATAACAAATACTTACTCACTCACTAAAACAGTCCATATTTTAACTCTGCATTAAAAAGCGTTCTGAAATTTTGAAGAATGTGAGCTTATTTAGACTTACAAAATCAACAAAACCAGTCATGAGACTGAGACACCCAAACTTTTATATGTAAAAATAAAGAGCTTTTTTGTTTCAAAGTGGAAGAGCAAAACTTTCCTTTTCTTTTTGTTAACTTTTTGGTCCTGAAAATATATGAAAAATGTGTGAAAGTTTAAAGTGAGAAACCTGAAACTCTAAAAACAGTGTTTTTGAGCTTGTGCAGAATACCTCGGCTGGCATGTTGGAGAGGGCTTCATAAGCCTCATCATGGGTGATGGAGATGTTGTACGTGGCTTTTTTGTTCGGCTCATCAAAACAGGGGAAAGATTTACGAGCATCAGTGGGTTCATGGTCTGTGGCCGCAATTTTTCTGTAAGAGATCATTGGGGACTTGTAAAAGCCAACTCTTGGTTTACATTTCCCCCAAACGCCCACCACATGGAGAAAACTCAACCACAATTCAACTTTTTCATAAAAGGCTAATGAGGATCTATTAAGATTAGTTTAAATCCAGTGTCTGTATTTCCAATATTGCAACAGAATACAGTTCAGGAGTTGTGGGTAATGCATGAGTGTCTTAAAAACTAGAACTACTTTCTCTGCGGTCAATTATGGACATATAGCTCTGGTGCACAGCAATAACACTGCTTTTTGTAGTCATTTATCACCAGTGAATCAGTGCTGTTAAGCATCAAGTTATGTGATAATGCAAACAAACTGGAAGGGATGGCAAGCAACTGTAGTGAGCTAAGTCATGTAAACCTGTATATCAACATAAAACCGAAGTGCTGATCCCGAAAGCCTAATGGTATACTTATTACTTTATAAGTACAGGGACATCACTGAAAGATCTTTTACTGAAAGGTTAAAGGACCTGAAACCTGGCTGAGATATTGTGGATTTCTGGCATATCTTACCTAAGCTCTGTGTACCTTATTTCCTTGCACTGTGGTGGATTTTCTCAGAAGTTTTATCAGATAACAAGGAGCCATTACTGCCAATATCTACACTTTTAACTAAACAAACACTTTATTATCATGTGCTATTGCATCTCTTGATGTTGTTGAAGTCACGCTGAGGTATAAAGATTAAGTATTAAGAATTTAACCTCAGCTGGTTCAAGCATGTAAGACTGAACAAATTGCAAAAGACAATGTTGACCTCACCATTCTGGAAAGATTGGCTGGAATAGTTTGCAATCTGGCATTTGCTTTGGAGCCTATAACTCCTGCTGCCACAGAATGTGGCTCTTACACTCTCTTTCATGTGTGGTCTTCTCTGTGATCTGGTTTATGATCTCTGCTCCTAGTGGTCTTGCAAAGAATGTAGACATTGACCCTATGCTCAGCCAGTTGCTCAGACTTTTCCCAGTCTGTATGCTGCCTGAAATTTAGAGATGTTCTTACATAAGGCAGCACAATAAAACCCGCCTAAACTATTTTAGGAGAGGATAATTTATGTCCACTTCTGGTACAAACTGTGATGGAGGATGAGTAATAGAACTGATTTTTCATTGAGTCAGCAGGATAAAGTGAATGCTGCTGCAATGTAGTTTGCAAGATCATGGAGTCTCTATAATAATGCAAACCTGACTGACTCCAAAAAGGAATGGTTCAAAATTTACACCCAAAAAGCTTTATAACACTTTTAAATGCTGACTGTGTTCATAGAACTGTTTACCCCCTCATAGATATAGTTACAGTAAAAAAAATGTTCATGTACACAACATAGCCTACTGAAAAGATTAACTTGTCCATGGTAGTGTTGCCTATCTATGGTAAGAAGCCTGCAGGATATGGACAGTGTATAGTATAGTCATATGCAAAGGCTTGTCCACTCCTGGTCAAATTGATCAAATTGGTCAAGTTTTTGCACATTAAAATGTATAATTAATGTTTATTTGCTAAATTTAACATATTGGGGAAAAATAAACCAGAAAATGTAGCCCATGGCTATGGCATGTTTAATATTGAATGTTTTCACCCTGGTATACTAAACAAACAAAACAAAAAACAGAAATTATTTACATAAATTAGTAGAAAAATCTTATTTAAGTTTCCTGTAGATTATGTTTTTATTTTCAAAAAATGTTCAAATTTTGCATATGACCGATATGTAACTATTCATTGTTTCTGATGTGTTCCCAGGGATCTATCCCATTTATTCAATTAAAGGACGAAAATTACAAAATACAGTACCATGCATTCAGTAAAAAAGTGGCTTGCAGAGGAGAAAATTCATGTAATGATATGCTGAAAACTGAAAGTACAAAGCTGAAAAGTGGTTCTTTAAGTGGTTCTTTAAAAAGCCATCCATTGACATTTTTTTTTTTTTACCGAAGTGGTTAATTCACCAAGAAGATTTTTTGACCCCTCCAATTTTCTTACACACATATTTGCCCCATTTTGCAGATGAAAAAGGAACAACACTGACCTGATAGTGTCACCCTCCTGGTAGGTTGTTGCATAGAAGCCAACCAGAGAACCATTGAGCCATCCCTGGAAGCGCAGTGTGAGAATGTAGTATTCTTCAGCACTCGTGGGACTCAATAGCTCTGTAGCCTCCACAACCACATACTCCTGCGGAGTGTATTCAAAGCATTCCTTTACTCCAATACTCCTGGTTCCATCTGGGCTGCTGAGCTGCAGGGTAGGCACTGCTGTGATGAAGGTTTCTCGGATGTGTAGCCACAGGTGAGTGCTGGGCTGACCCAGGTTCAGGTAAATGGACACGCTCCCAGTGTAGATATCCGTGATCAGGTCAGGCTCCATGTGCAGGTCATAGTGGAATGGTATGATGTGGTCAGGCAGTCGAAATTTGGTCCAGTCACCACCAGTGTTGTCGGAAGGCTTGCAGGGACCCCTCTCTGGAACTGGGGTGGTGATGATGGTGGGGGTGGACATCGTGGTGACGGTGGTGGTGATGGGTGTTGGAGTCGGCTTGGTCTCCTCATCTGGAGAGGAGGTGTTCTGGCTCAGTCCCACCCCAAGCCCCACTGCAACACCTGTCACTATGATGGCCATACAGATGATAACAACATGTTTGCCCCGAATACAGTAGCGCTTTTCTTGCTTCTCTAGGTCAAAACTTTCCATGGCGATTGGTCAGAAATAAGTTACTCACAAACACACACGCACACACACTCAGCCTCTACTCACAGACTATTCCCTATACAGCTATAAAGAGGCGAACTCTCCCAGTTTCCTTACTCCCAACAGAAAAACTGGCTATATTAGAGCTGCCACATGCACTTCACTGCATCTTTACAAAGATTTCAACAAAAGGAGTTAAATTAACCATAAAATTAAAATGTAAATATTAGCACCCAGAGGCTGTAGTCCAAATACATGAACTGACTGACTGAAGTTAACCTGGTGATTAGTCCTATAGCAGTGGCAGTCTCACGCAGGAGCCCCAGAATTCATACCCTCATCCTGTTAATCATCAGTCACATACGCAGGTTAATCAGCAATCGAGAAGACTGATCACACGCCAGGCATCAGAGGGAGCGGAAAGAAAAAGAAAAGGATGAGATAAAAGAAAAGTGAGAAAAGCAGAGAATGAGAGACTGGAGAGGAAAGTGAATAAGAGGAGGGGGCTTAAGAGAGGGGAGTGGCAAAAGTGAACTCTCTTGAGCTTCTCTTCATTGCTTTTGTATGTAACCACTGGGATCACCACAGTAGACGTTTGTACAGCAACTAAAGTCTGAAAATCCCCAAGGTGTTTTTTGCCATGTCTAGACATGTAATGAACATTAAAATTCTAAACCAGATGATTCAAATGGACAAATAAAGACATATGTCTGTGCAAACCTCCTAATCATGGAGGGGAAAATGACGAACAGAGGAGTTATTGTCAGACCTTCTTGTAAATAGTAATCTCTAGACTCCCTCATTATCTCCATCTTAATTCCAGTCAATTGCAGCTTATCTTACTTACATAACACAGCATCACTTACAGGTTTAACCATCCTAGAATTTGACCTGAGTTTGCCTTATAATAAGCTTATAATAAAAAAAAATATATATATATATTTGAAAATTAAATAATAATAATAATAATAATACTTACTATTATTATTTTAATAAAGTCCAAAGTTTAAAAAAGAAAATTAAATAAATCAGATTCATTGTAGTCATAATAAACAGTAAAACAAGACAAAATAAATGTCAAATCTTACTGGAATATATGAATACAAAGTCAACTTCTCAAATGCGCAAAGATGAAGGACAGTTAAGGTGTTCCCTATGAAAATGTGAAAGAAGCCAGTTTGATGACAGCCAAAAGTGAATATGACACCAGTGAAAATTCAGGGACCAAATACAAACACAACATACAAATGTGAGCAGCTAGCAAATGTAACTCTTCAGATTTATCTGAATACATATATATAAAATGCAAGATCATTATTCCTGATTATTATTTTCCATATCTGTATGTTGAAATCGATCTTTGGATCTTTATAGCTGGCCTTAGATGTGGAGAAGTGATAAGCACCTCAGAAGTGCAATTACATTCTCACCTTTACTCTCTAGAATCTGACAAGGCAAAAGAAAAACTGCATGTGATCACAAACTGGCTAGTTATGCAAATCTAAACATTTAGCATTAACCTCACTGTGGTTGTCAAGCTTGTAGCTGTAATAGTTAAATGCTGATTAGTTACAGAATGTTTATTTATGAAGAAAAGTTATTTATTTATTTTATGTTCATTGTCCAAAAAGAATCAAAGCAGTAGGTTTTTTAATTTTATTCTGTTATCTGGCTATGACTGGTTGGGGATGCCCTCTAGAGGACAATGTATGCCATGTGTGTGAAATAAAAGAAGCAGCAAATAAACAGTGTTCAGAAACAAAATACTGTCCTGAAGAAGGATTTATTTTGAGAACATCAATCAAATAATTCAGATGTTTTTTAAGGTGAAGAATGCTGTGGCTGTGTTGTATTTGATTGGTATTGGATGTGAGCTGCTTGGCCTGTGCGGTTTGGATAATCAGCTTTGAGACAGACTCTGCCTTCCAGTCCTGTCTCTCTTCATCTTGTCCCTGCTGGATTTAGGGGTGGTCAGGATTCTCTTAGGAGGAGATAGAAGTCCTACAGTGACATTTTTAGGGAACAAGCTGGGGGTCATTTTGAGTCGCTGAGTGGGTTTCCTCTCAGAAGGGGGCAGCTTTGAAAGAGATTTTGGTGTGGCTATTTTTCTGGAATCAGAATTTCCACTGATGACTCCAACCACATTCAGACTGATGATGGCCTCGGAAGTCCCAGCCATGTTCTGAGCCCTACAGCGGTATTCTCCTGCATCCTTATACGAAATCCCATTCAGGCTGATCACTGACCAGCGTAATCCTTTACGGGGCGATTCCTGCACAACTGCACACAGAAGAAACACAATAACACACATAGGAAAAAAAGTGCACACACAGAAGAATGGAGGTTGTTGGATAGCTCTGGGACCAAACACTTCACACTGATAGTCTATAATTAAGGCTATAGATTACTATAATTACAATCACTAGCACTGCAAGTTCATAGAAAATGAAAAACATTTTTATACAAGTACAGATTTTATTATTTTTATTATTATCTGACCAATTTATGGATCTGATTTGCAAGACTGAATTAATTAATTTACTAATTAATTAATATGATTATTTACATTATGTAAAGCTGACAAAGTGTAAAAACAATGACTTATCAGGTGACATGAAATCAACAAATATTATACTTCCTACTGACTACTCACAGCTTGGCAGTTTTCTTGGTAGTTTCTCATTTTCCACACTTTCAATCTGCCTGCAACAAGCTAAAAATGAAAAACATGCAGTTAGTTACCAATAAAAACTGATTATGCGTATGTGCATGTGTGTGGGCAGAGACCTGTGTTATAAAGATTAGGTCTAGCTGATTTGATCCAGATGAGAGCAGGGGTAGGGTATCCTCTGGCATCGCAACGCAGCAGGACGTTGCTCCCTAGTAAGGTTGTAACCTTTGTGGCAGAGGTCAACACTGAGGGCCGGCGGCAGCGTGGCAGATCCACACTTTGGAAGGGAACTCCAGCCAGGTCAGGAGGGCCAATACATGTCAGGAACCGATCTAGCAGAACTAGGGAAGATTCTGGAGCCTTACTGATGTCCAGCAAAATCGACAGTCTACAGTCACAGAGCCAAGGGTTGTCCTGCAGACCTGGGAAAATGGACATAAGGAAGGCCAAATTAAACTTATAGGCAAATGAAAAAAGGACAAATGAAACTAGATAAACTGACATTTTATTTAGGGGATAAAATGGGCCCTAGAACCTCTTGCTGAACAAAAATGCAAGTGTAGTTATAATATGACTATTAGTGCTAAAGACTGTCATTATGTAATACAATCTTTATCAAATTTATTTATATAGTTCATGTGATAAACCAAGCATAGAACCCTACAGTCTACTTGCATTTCCCCTTCTAACATTTCATAAGCATTGACTTTTGTATTTATTTCTTGGCACATCCTCTTCATGTTTTCACCCTGTTAGTTATATATTGATGTAGGTTTAAAAATCAAAACTAGTTTTGAGCACATCTCACAATAATTTCTGAGAATTTATAATAGCTTATGGACAATATTTTCACATTCTTACCATGCATGAAAAAAACATGGCCTTCACCACCCAAATTCTACTGTTTTTTTGGTAATTACTAAACAGCAAGAGTGGTAGCTGCCATATTTTATAGTTAAAAAGGAAAAAGAAAAGGAGAAAAAAGGTTGGTTGTTATCTCTGAAATCTGATAGGAGCAGTAGTCCTGTTGAGGTCCAGAATTTCCCCATTAAATATTTTATGGGGTCTTTAGTTGGGATCTGTCTCAGATGATATTAGATTGTGGTCAGTGAACGGAGGACTGTATGGGATTACTGAAAACATAAAACGTTTCTCTCATTGATATGACAAGATCATATAAGATATTGTTTCTGTGCACTTTGCTCCCTTTTATTACTTTATGGGTGAGAAGTCGAACAATTTCCAGTGTTACAGGTTTTTCTTGACTTGCACCAGTACAGTATATCAGGTAGGTCCTTTTTACTGTGTCATAAATAACTGGTCATGTATCTAGCTTGAGCATGAGGGCATGAAGGCATGATGAGCTGACAAGGATGGATTGTTTTTTTCCACAATGTGGACTGTAGATACAGACTGCAATCACAGGATTTGATCATCATATTTAGAACAGCATCATATTTTATTAATTCCCACATATATAATTAATTTCAGGCAAACACAAAAACACCTTCATTAGAATTGTTAACATTAAATAACCAATTTATACAGTAATGGGTATTATGGTACTTGATCTAGTATAATACTGATGAATGTTGCATTCTAATGTATTAAAAAGTTTTAAATCTGATGAATGTTTCAATATAATGAACATGCTCTATTCTTGTGACATTGAATGAATGTCATTGAATAAAAGAATGAATTAGTCTTTATTTTAAATGAGCACTTATAACCACATGCTGGAGTAAACATTACTCGACCAGGGAAATAAAACAAAGCATGCCACAGTTCAGTTTACTAGTCAAACTCCCAGGATTACCATTGTATTATAAGAAGCATAGTATTATGGTCACTGCGATTAAGAACACTTTACGATTGGGTTGGTAAATTTGGTTCAAGGCCTGAGGTTCTTACACTAATAATGTTCAGGATCCTTGACACTTCACCATCTGTAGGCTGTAAAACCATTAAGCGTATGTCCCCAGAACCAAAAAGATCATTTTAGAAGAATCTTCTGTTCTTTATTAGATTAAATGTCCATTTTCACTCCTATCTTAACTTATGTATGACCATATGTCATCTCCTACCAAGGACACTCCATCGTCACACTTTTTATAATAGTTGAATTGTAATAGTTTAACGAGTAATTTACAAGGACTTTGCCCTTGTAAACTGAAGGTCGCAGGTTCAAGTGCCGGCCCAGGCAGCATTGAGCAAGGTACCGTCCCACTACACTGCTCCCTGGGCACTGTTGATAGCTGCCCACTGCTCCACGTGTGCATGTGTGATGGGTTAAATGCAGAGGTCATATTCTTTTGTGGTGCTTAAGTGTGTTCACAATGACAAAAAGTCACTTTACTTTAAATTTGGGGAAATTACAGTTACATAGTAACCTACCTGTTGTGGGAGGCAAGGTATGTGGGTGTGGCATGGGACCCCTGGCGCTGGCAGGTCTATAGTGACCAGACCCCTAAAATATTAACTGGGTCCCAATGATCCTGTTTTTTAACAACATACCTCATGAGTCAGCAACACTATACACACAGTACTAATGTATATTTATCCCCCTTACTCATAGCCTACTCATTTAATCTTATTTAGCTTATTCACTCTTAAATAGTTTAGTGAGAGGAGTGACATGTACTGAGAGCATCAACATGTTTGAGACACAGGGACAGCAAGTCTTTTTGTTCATAGACAGTATTTTTTGTTTTGGAGGGAGGGGCATTAGTCACCACTGCAGACCCTTTATTCTGTACAAATCATAGAAATCAACCAGTAAATTCCCAACCTCCCATGGTAACACTATCCCAATTCAAATAGTGCTGAAAACATATATTTTTGACTGTCTGATGCCTCTTTGCCTTACCTAGTACCACTGACCGCTGGGGTTCACTCAGAGAAGTGAGGGGCCAGAGAGTGGTCAGTTCATTTGGAAGCGTACTCAGCCTGTTGCTTGACAGGTCCAGGTAAGTGATGTTGCCAAGGAATCGTGCAGCCTGAGGAGGGACTCGTGACAGGCGGTTGTTGTGCAGCCCAAGTGTCCTGAGGCGGGGGGTGTCCCTGAGGGCTTCCCATGGGAAGGTGGACAGAAGATTCCCATCCAGCCTCAGCTCATGGAGGGACGTGAGGTTTGAGAAGCTTCGTGGATGAAGGATGGTGATGGAGTTGTAGGTAAGCCAGAGGTATACAAGGTCTGGAAGAGTTGAGAAGGCTCCCCTGAAAACCCGAGAAACGGAGGTGCGCTCCAGCCGGAACTTCACTGTATCAGTCGGTAAATTGGCTGGGATTGCTGTCAAGGAAGGGTTCTTACACAGTACAGTCCTGAAGAAAACAAGAGTGACAGACTCACACTGACTGATGGTCACCGCAGCAGTTAAGCAGTTGTAAATAACCTAATAAGATTAATTTGCCTAAATGCGTTATGGACTGTGTCTTAAATCTACTGTTATTGGCTGCTGACACCTGACTCTAGTACATAAACTAAAAATACATAGATTGTTCTGCCAGCCACAAGTGCCAAAATATGACACAAATATTGTCTTTGATGGGAATGTCATGTTAGATATATATAGTCATGCTTCTTAAGCATAAATCACACTTATAAATGGAAAAACAGAAGGAGAGAAAAAAGGAGAGCTGAGGAGTGTAAATAAGACCACTTAAGGTAAAGGAGGAGGTTAAGGAAAAGAAAGGATAATGAAGAAAGAATTAAGCAGACGAGAACAGCCAATTTAACTGTACCTGAGTCCCTTTGCATTGCTGCGTCCGTGGAAGGCACAGGTGCACAAAGAAGGACATGTGGCATTCTGTGCATGGACAGCAAACTTCAAACCCAGAAGGAGGAGAACACACAGGATCGTGTGCATAGCTCTGAGACAGGTGTCCTAGGAATGGAATCACACTCCCCTGAGCGAGAGTATGGCATTCCCAAACACCCTGCCATAGATCACAAGAAGGGCTGCAGGGATTAGCTGGGATTACTCTGGCCAAGAGCAGATCAACACTGTCACACTGTATCACACACACACACACACACACACACACACACACTGAGAAGCAGGAGCAGAGCCATGCAGAAGTCAAGGTTCACTTACCCTGCCCCTTCCCTATAGATTCTGAAGTTCACTGCTTACAAGATGCCCCAAAAACACAAACAAAAAACAAACAGAAAGCATACAAATTTTATCATGTAAGCACTGTAACCCATCTCTTTCTGCAATATTTGACACCTGCCCTCTAACCTGTGCATCAATGCAAAGGGACCACCCTAGGACCACCACTGACAAAATGTTTAAATAATGACATGGCATACACGGTTTTTTTTTATACAAAGAAGAGTTTGACAAAACTCACAGAAATATTAAGAGATCCTCTGCAGTTAAGTGAGGATTGAAACAGTGGACATTTAAGGAAACACACATGGTAAAGCAGCAGCAGTCCCTCCCTCTCGACGTGATCATCGCTGCCACTGCAGCCCTTTACCGGCCTTCTCCTGCTGAAAGCATGGCGGCGGTGGTCACACGGGAGTGTGAGACGGAGGGTTGCAGTAAAGAAGCCAAACTCCAGTGTCCTACCTGTATTAAACTCGGGATACAAGGCTCATATTTCTGCTCTCAGGTAGCATTTCCAAGAAACCCCTTTTGTGGCAACGCTAACAGAGCTAACAGACCGTATGTCTTTACTGGCCTGCTGCTAAAACTGGGTTCATTCGTAGCCAGCTCAACGAGGCACTTAGCTAAGAGTCAGTTGTAGATGCTAATCTGAAGTTGAACTTGTTGGTCTGGCAGTTAGACGCGTCTTTTGGGCTTTGGGCAGGCGGTTTATCACATATTATGCACACTAGGGGTTTACGTGTTCGCTATCACTTTAGCTAGCCTAGCTTTGTGAATGCTAGTTTAGCAGCTAGCACAGCAGCAGAGCACGATGTTGGCTAGGAGTCAAGCTGTCAAGACCAGTGTGATACATGCTGGGCGAGCAACCGCGTGTGTTTAGTGGCCATGATAAATTAATGAAACTTTAGCTGTCGCATGTGCCATCAGTTCGTCTTGTCGGCAGCAACCCGCGCTCCGTTAAATGAGTTATCTCAGGGACGGTGCTGTGCTGAATGAGGCGTAGCACTGTAGCGCAGCGGTTAACCACGCTCCGTTTAATACAATCTCGTCGTTTTTGTCCGAGAGGAAAAGCAAACGAGACAAGAAATTGATCAACGCAATGGCCATTCAGTGTCAGGTCGGAAAGCTCGTACGTTGTTGGTGGGTTTTTTTGTGTCAGTGTTCGTGTTGTGTGGCGACCACCTGTTGCACAGTCTTTAACTACTAGAGGAGTATTAACTAACCCAACTGGACAATTCCGCTCCTGCTGGAACCACATGAGGGACTGGCGGTCTGCAGGATGAACACTGATCGTGGACCGGTTAATGCTCATCTTCAAACGCCTCGCGGTTTATTCATTGATGAACATGTCCTTATGGCCATATAGCAAGGCCGTGTGTGCATGTGGCACAGCACTGTGTCTGAGCGACTACCAACATGCTGTGTCTGTCAGAGCATTTGATGTATACACTGTAATGAAACGGGGTGGGGTGGGGCATGGTTTCTTCACCTGGTTGCACTTGTATCTTTCGTAAATCATGAGCTCATTTTTGTATTTTAGGAATGTTTCAAAGGCAGCTGGGTTACTCACAAACTGCTCCACAAGAAAGCAAGTATGTGGGATTAACCGTTTTATATTTTGTTTATATATACATACATACATGTATGTATGTGTGTGTGCGTGTGTAAGTGAATGTGTGAGTGAGTGTGTGTAAGTGAATGTGTGTGTATGGGGAGAAAGCAAGAGAGTGTGCTTGCATGTTACCATTTGTCTCACTTTGTGTTTGAGCAGAGGAAGACAAAACCAAGGATGAGGAAAAGAACTGTGTGGAGAAGGAAGTCAACACAGACCCATGGCCTGGGTACCGATACACTGGCAAACTGCGACCTCACTATCCTCTGGTAAAGCAAATTCCACTGAAGAGTGAATGTAATGGTCAGCTAAATGTAGATAATGACTTAAACTGTTCTGATTGCCTCTGTAGACACCCATGCGGCTTGTTCCGGGAAACATCCAGAGACCAGACTATGCTGATCACCCTTTGGGTAAGGCTGAAAAGGATTTTTGTGGTTGACATAAGTACTCATGCACGCATTTAAAGAGAACAAAGCAGTATGTAATCCACCAACGGGATCTGAGCTTTGTTTTCTGTAGCTCAACTTATACCTGGAGTACTCCTGTTACCAAGAGTGTCCATCTTCAGTCCCACAATGTGATTTCTTGAATCTAACATCCTTAGAAACTCTAACTAAAGACACTCTTCTACTGAGCAGTGCGATACAGCACAGTATAGTTACTAATCTGATCCGAGAACTATACCTTTCTATACGTAACCTAATATCTATACCCTGTTTGAGTACCTCTTTCCAGTTCCCATTACACAACAGAACTGTAAAAGTAGGAGGAGTTCTTTGGAGGCTGTAGGCTAAATACTGTGTTTTGTAAAGAAGTGCCGATCATCTAACTTCAGTGGTGGCAATTCTGTGACCATTGTGTTTGATTGATCAATTATTTGCAGTGACTTTAGCCTAACTCATGCATTCCAGCTTGGCACACTTTTTACCTAGTCAAGAAGGGTGATCAAATTCAGGACAAATGTGCTATGAAGCTGAATTGATGGTAAATTGTGTGATCACCAATTTGTAACTGTACCTGCCATACTGCACTGCCTGGTGGAGCAGCAGAATAACAGACTGATTTAATCAGGTGCGCTTGAATGAAGAAATGACCAAACTACTGCGTTGCAGCCTCCCAAAATCATCATGCTGTGGCAGTACATGAATCACTTTTATGGAGTGCATTATATAGACATGCTTGTGTCATGGATCTGGTTTTTTTTTTTAGAAAATGTCCTGTCTAGCATATAACAAGAGGTCCATACACCATTTGTCACTGCATGGAATAATGTTTTATTTCCTCTTAAACTGAAGCTGCAGAATCTGCCTGTAAGTAATAGAGAAGTGGACCGTTAGAACGTTTTAGTGTCTTACTGGCAGTTGAGCAGTTAGACAGAGTAGATGCTTCCAGCAGGATTAATTAGTGTTTGTCTGTCTGTGTTCCTGGTTCATACAGTATGTGTGCAAATACCATGCATACTTGTGAATTGTGAATGTATATTTACTAGCATTAGTGTGTATGTGTGGAGTAGGTGAGTTTGTGAGTGAGCTAGTCCTGATGTGTGAGTGCATTTGCATCGGTGTGTGTGTGGTGTGTGTGTCTGAAGCTTTTCTCTTGCTCACTGCAGCAGCAGAGGTTGGCTTGTTGGCAGGTATGAGGCCCGTCGCCCCATGTGTTTGTAAGGCTGGTGCTGTGTTGTAGGGCTGCAACTAGCGATTATGTTTTTAATTTAATAATCTGTCAACTTTTATTCGATTGGTGTACTAATCAGGCCATTATGGCTTCTGCCATTTCTGCTCGCTTTGCCCATTTTACAGTGCTGCCCTTACTCAAAGGACCTGTCCCAAGTGGTTACCTGAGCCCTGCAGTCCTCCCTACCAAGACAGCAATTTTGTGATGTCAGCAGGGTGCATATGCTTAAGTGTGCAAGGTTTCAAACAGACCAGACCAGGCCAGGTCCAGGCTGTGAATGTAATCTGCCTTGTGAAATTTCTTTCTTTCTTTTTCTTTCTCTCACGCAGAGAAAATTCATCCTCAGTATGTGCAATATGAATACAATACAAAATACATATGTTTCTCACATTTTGGTCTCAGCCAGTATCGCAAGGAATTTGGTATAAGAGATCACGGCTGAGTTTACATCAGTGTAGTCTTTGCATGCGTCATGTAAAGCATGTTTGAGAGGCAGCAACCACTGAAAATCAAAATGAGAAATGGGAGTCCCTGCAGCATCACGGCCTTCGCAGACACACAAATGAGGACTGCAAGACCAAGTGCATCAGTTGGGACATGTTAACAAGTGATAATTTCTATTTATGGTGTAATGAATCAATAGAAGCCATATTGCCCCCAGGAATTCCTGTTGTGTATTACAGTGTGTCAGAATGAGTGTGTGCATCACAAATATTATAGAGCATCTTTTATTTGAAGTAAACCTACATTGACTTTTTTTCCTCAATGCGCTAATCGACTGATCGTTGCAGCCCTATTGTCTGGTCTTGCGGAAGTTTCTGAGAGAAGTGGAGATTTGTTATTGTCTGTGTTTGTATGTGAGAGAGTTTGGATGGGAAAGAAACAATGTTAATAAATGTGTAGTAGCATGGCTCCGTCATCTGTTTTTGCATGGCTGGTAGTGTTACTCTGCTGGTATCACCGTTGTGAAGCTGTTTGATGCAAGACCCTCACAGACCACAGAAAAAGTGAGTGGCAGTATTAGCTGGTTTGTAGTAGATGACGTGAAGACTATGGTGTTGACCGTGATGAGGACAGAGTCCTTGTGTGCAGCTGGTTCTTTTAGATGTGTAAGATCATGTGCTATGGTAATGTTATGTACTGTACACTGATGTTTTTGTTGGTATTTAGGGATGTCCGAGACAGAGCAGACTCTTAAAGGGACGTCCCAGATTAAGATCCTCAATGCTGAAGAAATCGAGGGCATGAGAGTCGTCTGCAAGGTAAATTCTCTTGTCTTTTTCAACTGATAGTAGCTTTTTTTGTGCTTATTGTTTGTGTAAGTAATTCAGTACCCCCTGGGTGCTAATTATTAACAGTTAGCACTGTCACAAGGAACTTCAAGCATATTGGCTGTTCATGTAACTTCACTAATGTGTTTTATGTACAAAGAGCAATGTACTTCATTCCTATTTACAAGAAAGTGAATTAGGTGAATAAATATCTAGTTCAGTTATGTAAATGTTACACTTTTTTTTCTTTCTGCATTATTGAATATTTGGGACATAAGTAAAGTGTTTCAAATCACATAACCCTTGTCACTGGCGTTTAGTATGAAAATACTATCACAACATACAGAGGTGGTTGAAAATTCCTGACTGCTGGCTTACCCTTCTAATTGATGGGTGATTCTTTTATAGCTGGCACGAGAGGTGCTTGATATTGCTGCCATGATGGTGAAACCTGGAGTGACAACAGAGGAGATTGATCATGCTGTACATCTGGTAAATACTTTGTCCTCTACTGTCCCTCTTGTCTGCTTCACATCATCATTAATACTGTTCATACATTAGGCTTTGTCAGTGAACTTGCACAAAAGGCCATTTTCATGGGCACGAATGAACCCTATTCTTGAACTAAATAGACAAAGCTAGTAGGTTTTCACCAGTTTGACCAAATTACCCATTTAATATGTTTTCACATAAACGGGGTCTGGGAAATGCTCTTAATAACTTAAGAGAAATTGCAGGGAAATTGAACCAGTGACCCACTTTAAAATTTTTCCCCACTTGTTTTACCTACAGTAAGAAACAATGAAATTCATTCACCAATGTCTTAAGTTTTTTTCTTAAATTTATTTTTAAGAGATATAGTCTACGTCAGGTTCATAATTTATTTTTCTCCACCAACATGTTTTCACTCAAATGTGCATAATTACACTTGAGTGTGCATTGATTCTTTTCACACCTAAGAACAAATTCCTAATATGAAAAAATTGGTGAATGTGAGAATATTAACAACTGTGCATGTGGGTCTTAAATTAAAGCTAAATTTCTTCTTGAGAACTGCTGAGGCTGATTATTTCTTAATTAAAATATTTTTAAAGGCTTTTTAAATTTGTTTTTCAAATAAGGTATGTGCAGGCATTATGTACAATGTAATATTTTATTCTTAGACAGTTTGTGTTGTCCATTTTTTAAAAGTTCTGATTCAAGTATCAACTAATTGGTAGGTTATTTTTTTGTAACACGACTAAAAGTGACAACTCCACCTCTGCATACACTGGTAGCTGTGTAACCTGTGTTCCTCTGCTTAAGGCATGCACAGCACGGAACTGCTATCCATCACCTCTCAACTATTACAACTTTCCTAAGTCCTGCTGTACTTCAGTCAATGAGGTCATTTGCCATGGCATACCAGATCGCCGTGCCCTACAAGAGGGTGACATCCTTAATGGTACAGACACACACAATATTCCCACATCCACCATTTTTTAAAAATAGACAGTGCCTTTAAGCAAGGTGCTACTCTAGATTTAAATAGTGAAAAAAGGCATATACATCATCCACAGCCACACACTGACTCTTTGCCTGTAAGAAGAAATCTTTTGACTGATTTCTTGACTTTTGGGCAAAGGATAAATAAGTTGTGTTAATGAATTATTATACAGTGTCAGTAACTACAAAATTCTACCACCGGTAGTTCCATGCTTCAGTTCTGGAGCAGCTTACAGTACTGTTCATAGATTTCCTTGTTCCAGCACCTGATGTAGCTAATATTGGTTTTCTGATTCAATGTATGAATGCACTTTTCTGTAATGCAGCGTTGTTTGCATTTTTAACCTCTTCCTATTTCAGTGGACATTACTGTTTACCACAATGGATACCATGGAGATCTGAATGAGACATTTTTTGTGGGTGATGTGGATGAGGGGGCCAAGAGGCTTGTGCAGACCACTTATGAATGCCTAATGCAAGCTATCGATGCTGGTAAGACTAAAATTCTCAGATACAGGCACATTTTGTGTGTATGACTGTTGTGCATGTGTAATGTGGCCTCTAGAGGTCAGACTTGCTCTGTAGTACTTCACGGCTATACTGCATCTAATGGGGTGTGCTGCTGTTGTGGCCTTTCTACAGTGAAGCCCGGTGTTCGTTATCGGGAGCTGGGGAACATCATCCAGAAACATGCACAGGCTAGTGGATTCTCTGTGGTGCGGAGTTATTGTGGCCATGGCATTCACAAACTTTTTCACACCGCACCCAATGTACCACACTACGCAAGTGAGCATCTGTACACCCAAAAACACTAATACAGACACACACTTCAAATTTGGAGAGCAGGTTACACATGTTAAACACATAGGACAATGTTATCTGGATATTTTTCACAAACATTT
>JBBPDA010000145.1:14880119-14900487 GCA_037974385.1 Arnoldichthys spilopterus
CAACACAATGAATAATATTAATCAACAATATAATATGTTAAACAATCAAAGACTTATTTACAGGAACACAGAGTGCAAATAGCGGTGAGTGCGCATATTCACTGCACTGCAGCATGAACTATGTTTAGGAATAACTTTAGAGAACAGAAACAGCTGAGAATCCTAACCTGGTTCTGTGCGATGTTCTGGTTGTTCTGTAATGGCTGCTCGTGTTCACACAGTCACTAACTACCACTTAGAGCAGCCACAGAAAGCCAGTCACTGTTAAGTCATAAGTGAGATCCTTTACAAACTTTATGACAATCAATAGTTTCAGAGGATCTTAGCAGTAAGTGACTATAACTGGCTGCTTCATCAGATGGATTTCACCAAATGTATGATTTTCCACAGTTAAAGTACTTAAACATAATAAATATAACAGTTTTTATATCTACAATCATTCCTGAATCACAGCTTCATGGAGATTATTTGTTAATGCATCTGCCAAAATAAGCCTTCATGTTCTATGCAAAAAAATATATATTTAAAGTAAAATTACCTTTTCATTTATTTGAGAACTGTACAAGCTTGTTCTTTGTAGCTATTGTTTCACTTATACTTTGAACTTTTAACACATTATTTTAAGTATTGATTAAATATGGCTTTGGGTCTGGTGAGCAGAGCTCTCATACTGGAGGTACTGTATTATGCAAAATGTCTTTCATTAAAAAAAGTTATGATTTCAAAATTTTAAACAAAATAAAATTGCACAAATGCCTGACCATGTAAATATATTTCTTCAGAATTTTTTTCAGAAATTCTTTCCTTTTAAGAGACTTACTTTCAAATTTTCTTACAAATCTGTTTTTTTTCCCCCTCACCCTTCAAGTTATCCCAGTTACATGTTTATACTCATCAGACCACAAAGCTTTACTCCACATCTCCTTCAGTTGTTTTAGAGGTGCAAATCACAGAAATGGGCAAGGCAGCTATGGTGGGGTTAGGTATATGCTTGTGTGAATGTTGTTGTCTCTTTGAAGTGAAATGTGCTTTCACGTGAGCATCTTTTTTTTTAAGATGGTACAAAGCTGGTTGATTTAAAAAGGCTGGAAAGATGGAAGAGTTAAAATGTCAGTAGGAATGAACAATTTAAAAAATGTCCAGTGTTCAAGATTTTTGTGTAATTTTCTGTTCTGTTTCCTGCTTTTTTCTAAATTAAGAACTTGTACTTAAGATGTGGGTCTTGCTAAGTATGTGTCGGACTTTTGGATAAATTGCATATATAACATCTTTTTTCTTAAACTGTAAAAACTTAACAAAAACATCTAATACAGCATGTTTTATCAGTTCACTCACTTGTGTCTAACTGTATACATATGTATACATATAAAAGAAATCTGTAATGTTATTTAGAAGTTGATATAAATTTAGAGTTTGATGCTGCAACATACTCAACAAATGTTGGAACAGAGTTAAAATAAGAGAAGAATGCGTAGAATATTACATATAGCAGCCTGGGCTCAGGAGTACTTCAGAAAACTACTTCACTGTTGCTACATCAAGAAATGCAACTTGAAACTGTATTAAGAAAGGAGGAAACCATACATCACTCTATGCAGAAATGCCAGTGAGTTCTCTAGATAAGAGTTCATCTCAGATGGACCAAAAAACTGTGGAACCATGTTCTATTGTCAGATGAGTCCACATTTCAGCCATTTTTTGAAAAGACGGGCATTGCCTTCTTTGCCCATCTAGATTGTTGTCAGTGAAAACTTGGGCATATATAAAGGAACCATTCACTCTCAGGGATATATTTGGATTTTAGAGAGGCATATGTTGCCATCAAGGTGACGTCTCTTCCTGGGATGTTTTATTCATGCTTATTTCAGCAGAATAGTGCCAGACCACATTTTGCATGGCCTACAAGAGCATGGCTTCATAGACACAGAGGGTGTGTGCTTGACAGTCCAGATCTATTTCCTATTGAAAATGTATGTCGCATCATGAAGAAGAGAATCAGACTACAGCAAGCATGGACTGTTGAGCAGCTGAAGTCTTATATTGAGCAAGAATGAACAATATTTCCAGTTGCAAAACTGCAACAATTAGTCTCCTCAGTTCTAAAATAAAATTTAAAAAAAAGGAAAACAACATTCTAACAAATTATGCAAGTTATTTGAGGTTTCACTGAATAGTAAAACAGGTCTGAGGCAATTGTTTTTCTTTGAATGTAAAAACCATAAATTTCAGTTTCTATATGACCTGCATTGCATACATTGCATTCTGCAATATTTATGGATTTATGTAATATTATAAAGTATAAAATCACACTTTATAATCAGAGGGTATAGCATTTCCTTGATTACACAATAGAACAATTACATTTCTCTGGAGTGTGTCAAAAATGCATTAAAATGTAAATATATTTAAAAAAACAAACTAGAAATGAAACTGAATAGTTGTTTTTATGTACTTTTGCACAGGACAATAGTTCAGTTGCATTAAGAATTGTAATCAGGCCTCTTATAAGGTATAGATCTTTTTGGGTATTTAAATACCTGGAAAAGTATTATTAAACTCTAACAGTGCAGATTTTTCTTTAAAAACATGTTTATTTCGATTTCCAAATATTAAGTCAAGTTTGATTGTAGTTACAGACACAAAGTATTTAAAAACTGTTTACTTTCAAATAAATTCCAATAAAATTCTCCCCCTTCCAAAACTGATGGCATAAATTATTATCTAAGTTATGGCACAAGTGTGATCAATGAGGTATAAAGGAACAGCTACAAATTGCACTGATGCACATTTGTACTCAGAAAGAAAAGAGGAAATGTACTCATTATTTTGGACAATTACAGTGCTGGCTAAACAGTATATCTGTGCTAAAGCTGTAACACAAACAGCCCTTCATTCTGAGATCAAATGTATATAATCAAATTTAAAGATATAATTTTATGCCTGCAAGGCAGAAAAGATATTCTCACAGATATGCATATAAAGCATAATCATATGAAAAGCAGCTTAACCCATTTCCTTTCCAAGAGCTGTCATCTTCATCCCATTTTTAAAGATAAATATGTAAATACTGTACAGAACAAACAAGCATAAATTTCACCTAGCGTAATGAGTGTAATAACATTAAAGTGTTTAAAGAACAGAATTTCCTGGGCATGGCTTCCTTACCAGGTTTGTTTATGTCAAATATATATATAATTTCATAATTGTTATGTGTGTCTATGTCATTAATAACATGGCTCTTGGGTTTCTACCAATTTATGTCAGGAAGCAAAGTAGTCATATAAATGCATAACATCTTCTTACACAATAAATACCATTTTGTGGGGCTAAATTGTGTTTCTCAGAAGTACACAGAAGGAGGCGATGGTAACTGAAATGGAGTTAATGAGCATGCACATTCTAATAGCACATTCTTACTTCTGTAGTTTTACCAGCCAGACTAAAAGGAGAGCAATTTTTGGTGACCATTCCAGATAAAAGGGCAGGGAGAAGGTTGCCCTCTAGTGCACTTAGGTGGAGAATGCAGATATATAACTAGAAGGATACATCCAAATGACTATGCAGCATTCCTCTTTCCAAAGAAAGTATGACTGGCATGTATCATTCTATTTGAATAAGGTAATATAGTAATCTTCTTATTTTTTAAAGCGCATTTTCTTTTACATTAATGCTAGTCATGAATATGGATTCTTTCACCAGTCAGTACAAACTCATAATTAAGGGAAGCATGCATATCAAAAGCACCTCACTTAGCTCACACATGACAGTAAAGAGTTAACCTCTAAACCAAGAACACCTCTGTAACCAAGTCTCATGCCCAAAAGACATACAGTTGTGTGCAAAGGTTTAAATGCACCCCACTCAAATTATATAATTTTGTGGAAAATAAATATTAACACATCCTCTACTGGGAATAACCCTGAAGGCCTAGAGGTGCAAAAGCTTTTGCATACAACGGTACAACATTTATTACAGTCCTGCTTTATAGTGCCCTGTAAAAGCATCATCCTTACTCAATTTCCTGTATCACAGACACACATTTGTATTAAATCAACAACAATCATCAGTGTCAGGAATCAAAAAAGTTAACCTTATTACCTTTTAACAAACATTACTGTAAATAGATTTTGTTCTAAATCATTTTGAACCATTTCAACTGGTGCATTCAGTAGAAACACAAACTAAAGGGCAGATGGAAATTTGGAATAATGTTATTTTTAAAAAGGCAAAAAATGGAGTTGAGTGTTATGAAATGACAACAACCAAATAATTATACATCAAAATACTTAAATACTTTTGCAAGGCACTATATATGTATACATAATTGTTTGAGGCTGTCAAAGCATAAAGACCCAAAACACCATTCACTATAATTGTCTGGATACACATTCAATAAGCTGATTTGTATTAATGTGGAGCAAGACAGAAAAATCTCTTTTGCTCTTTTTCTCCATCTCTCTTTTTCCTCACCACTGGCACTTGTTTAGTCTTTTCAGTTGGCATGCCTGTCCTGCCTACACCTTTATTTCTGAATGTAGATGATGACAATGCAGAGGGTTCCCACAAGGCCTAGGGCCTGGATGCCTAGGAACCAAAGCAGCACCCAAAAGAGCAGGACCACCACTGGTTCTACGATCTTCTCCCCAAAGTAGAGCTGCGTGAAGCCCATGCCTCGAAGACATTTATTTAGCTCGCCAAACAGGGTGCCCAGCCTTTCACAGTCATCTACCAACGCTGCATCCGCGACAGGATCTGCTGCAGCCTGAGGTTCTGGCTCACTGGTAGCAGGGCCTAGAGGACGTGCTCTCGCTCTGAGGTCAATCTGAAAAAAAGGACAGTGTTTGTTTAAATGAACCCATTATGATTTTCTTTCTTTATGTAAGAACATGTTTATGTACAATAATAGTTGACGTTCTGAAGTAAGTAGAAAGTGACAAAGAGACTATTTACATTAAGTCACTAGGGGTGTGCAACATCGGGATACATGATGTATTACTTTTTTCTACAATACGTATCATAATATTTTGGATTCTGAGTATGATAAATACAGATAACACACCAATAAAGTGAAGTGATTACTTGTCATTGTGAACACACTCAAGCACCACAAAAAACATGACCTCTGCATTTAACCCAGTGTAGCGGGACGGTACCTTACTCAAGGGTACCTCAGTGGTGCCCAGGCCGGGATTTGAACCTGCAACTTTCAGGTCCCAAAGGCAATGTCCTAACCACCAGGCCACAACTGCCCACAATAAAACTATTACTAATAATAAGCAGTTCTATTACAAACTATGCACAGAATTAAGCTTTTTATTAACAATTCATTTTATTGAGGTAATTTTCTACAGGCACAGAACACCATTAAATTTAAGAGGATGTTGTCTTGAACTCCCAGCACTGTCACATTCAATCTCCTAACAATAGAGCAAAACTTTAGACAGTCATGGTACTTAGAAGCCCTGTCAATTCTCCTATATCCTTGTAATGAAATGTGCATTTAAGTACTGATTAAATGGCGTCTTGTGTATGGAGGCTATGTGTTATTGATGGCTATATGTAACTGTTATTTTTGGTAAATGCATAAAGACTGATGTTAAGGGATCACTGAGCTGTCCTTTAACTATCCTCACATGAGGCTTAGGTTGTGGTCAGACTTAAAGTACAGATTATGATTATGGTTATGCTTAGGCATTTATTACGTATTGAGTGTAGCATCACGTCTTTCAGTTAGTGAGGTTAGGATTAGGTTTAAATGTAGTATTACAGTAAAACAGCTGCCACATACAAATGTGTGCAAGTCCACAACATGCTTATTAACATGCGGTGTCTGGACATGGATGTAAGGCACTGCTTCAAGATGTTAAATATGTATCTTCTTGGTATGTTAAGGTGCACAGACTGTGAGCAGTATTCTGTTGCTAAGCTATAAACTCAAACAGCGGTACAGGAACAGATTCATGGGGGAATGTAAGCAAGCCTCACAACGCAGCAGTAAAACAGTGAGGTGTCTGACAAAGCAAGATTTTGCTGTTAGATAATTTAAAGGCTGATTCTACATATTTCTGAAAATTAGTGCATAATCTAATGGTTGAGCTGTAGTCATTCAGAGTGGTGTGATGTGAAATAGTTCATTGTAGAGAAGCAAGACTGATTTTGTTACAGTGGTGGTGAGAGGAACCAGGGGTCACAGTGTCTACAACACAAATATAGTCACTTTATTTACTATCCAAATAGAGCTGTGAACCTACAAGTGTCTTCCTACACAGGTTTTTGTATCTAATGTTGATGATGGTAAAACCTGAAAAATTTGTTTTTTGGGGACTATTTTGCCTAGCGTGTACATCACCATGAATACATTTAAACAAGATCTTTTAGACTGAAATCTCACCTAAACACTAAACAGTCCAAAGCATCAAGCAGTGTATGTGTAACCATTTCATGCAATAACTTTTAAGCTTTTAAAGAGGTTCAGACGTCTGGTTCCCATCACCACCTATGTCACCTGTTCTGACTTGGTAGATTTCTAGAGAAGAGCCCTTGTCACATTAAACCACTCTGAATGAGTCTTACATATTAAAGGATTAATTATGCAGAAATGCTGAAAAACCGGGGGTGTTTCCTTGTAATTAAAAAGCCCCAGGCTAAAAATTAGGTAAATAATAATGCTCTTATGCACAATGCTCTATCAGGTGCTATACTGGAAAAAATGAACAATGTTATACACTTTAACATTTATACAGAACAAGAATAATCTATAACAACACAAGACAAACAAGCCATATGTGACTGGGCTGCTCTGTTCATGGAGATACAGACACACCAACAGCTGCATTTACCATGTTTACATGACAAACTTTAGAGAAGTCACAGGAAGAAGCGTACATTTAGCCCAACTCACTCTAAAAAAATAGTTTTTTAAGCGGGTAGGTGTGGGTGTGAGTGTGGGTGGACACTGGTGAAGAGTTTCCTATCGTTTCTCTACGCTGACTGGCACAGCACCGCGCTGCTCACCTGCTCACCACAGCGGGACGAATACCTGCTTGGACCTCCCGTCTCGAGCAAACGGCGGCGATGTATCACCGCTGCATCATTCACAGTCGACAGTTCACTTGACATCTTATGTCGCCGTCCCAAAAGCTAAACCCCTGTGATTAATCCGGCCCTGAAAGCACGAGCCGACTGGCTGAGCGCCGTTCCACTCGCTTCCGGTCTTTTCTGTCAAACACGGCACTCCGTGACGTCACCTGCTGAGAGCGAGGAGGCGCGTTCAGCGGCGCGAAACAGCTCGAAAACAATGTTACACACACAACATTGTCACGCACCACAAACGTAATGTTGCGAGCAACTCCGTCTGATGTGTTAAAATATATGTTAACAGTATGTGCTGTGCTTAAGCACACGTTCCGAAAAGTTGCATCATCTTACAAGTTCAACACGTTGCTAATCTGTCGAAGTTGAACTGTTTAAGCATCACTCCAGAAGGCGATATTGTGTGTGGCTTGTGTTTCGGTCGATGCGGGGTGTGTGTGTAAAGAATCTGAGCTCACAGCAGTCCGTGTGGGCCGATATTTACCCCTACATGTCGTTATGAGCGACCCTGGCTGAGCAGATCGGCGTGTGTGCTCCATATGAGGCCTGTGAGTGAACCAGCCAGAATGTAAAATGGCGACTGCGGAGCCGGTGAGTCAAGCGGGCAATCTTTACGCTGTATTTCCCCCTGCTTTTTCGAACTTAGGTTCGGCGAATCTCGACCTTGTGTTGGTAAAAAAAGTGTGTAAACGGGTTTGGTTTAAAAAAAAAACAACATATATGCCACGTGTGCTCAAACTTTAGCAAGTTTAATCGGATTGTTTGAATGGGATAGCTGCAAATCTCCCCGAGGTTAACTTCTTCAGTGAGCTCCCAAACAAGTTCGAGTCGCTTACTCGGTTCGTTTTGAGAGTGGTCTTAGCTAGTTTGACTGGCTTGCTAAAGCAAACTACTGTTTCAGACGTAAATTTATCGATACGTCTAGCCACCTGCACAAATATTGTAACATGTTACCGCATATTATTGCATGCTATCCCAGGTAGCGTAGTAAATAGCTAGCAAGTTTGATCACAACAACGTTTGCTCGCTAGCCGCCACTTTCCTCTATTCTTGGCTAGGCAGTGTTTTCCATTAACTTTATATCTTAGTTAAGACACGTAGCTAACTTAAATACAACGAATAAGAATTCACGGTGAAATAAGCAAGCTGACAGCTGCAGCTACACTCGAGTGCCGTCGACCGCCACATCTGTAACTATCCAGAGGTTCCTCACTAATACCAGTAAAGGGTTATTTCGACTTACACCAGGTAAGCTCTGAATATTACTTCTGCAACGACTGTCCGTTTTAGCACGAAACAAAATGTCTAATTGTATGGTAGTCTTGAGATTGTTGTGGTTTGCTGTCCCAGCTGTTGACGTGGTGAGGAGGTAGCTTAGTTGCGGTTAGTCGAGGGCCTGTTTTACAGTTACTTGTATTTCAGCACAAATGTGAGCCATACTTTATACTTTGACATAGCCTTCAGCCTGCTAGATGACCGTCTTCAAACCGAATTCACAGCCTGTATGAGCGCTGAACCCGGGCTATTCTCTACACTATTGATTCTCTAATTCTATAAATGTGTTGCTGTATTTATTCTCAAGGAAATCATCTCAAATCCACCTAAGTGTGAAGAGGAGAACTCAGAGGAGACAAGCCAGGAGATTGTCAACCCTGAGTGCTATATTAAACATCCGCTACAAAACAGGTGAACCATAAGCAACTCAAGAAACCAGAAGTAGTCCTTCAGTTTTTCATATTAATATATTTTAATTTTTTACACTCTGACCCATTTGATCCAACAGTTTATGGTCTGACATTTTGAGTGTGTTGGATGACCGACTCGTTTGCTTGCTCTCGCTCATGAATTTGGCATATTAGGTGTATTAAATTGTTAAGATGTTTCTTATCTGCTTGTTTTCAACAGATGGTCTTTATGGTTCTTCAAAAATGACAAGAGCAAAACATGGCAAGCAAACCTGCGTCTGATTTCCAAGTTTGACACCGTAGAAGATTTTTGGGCGTAAGAGTTATGCATTATACTTTCTTTTGTGTTTTTAGCACACACGTTTATCTAATGTGAATTACAGTTTTTATTTTCTTTTTTTAAGCATATTGTACTATATATATCATCACATTCAGTCTCCAACATACTCCAACATTTTATGAGCAACAAATGGAAATGATCTAAAATGACTTGGAAATAAAATAATACATTACACTGAAAATGAAAAAAAATTCTTCCCTATTTTTTGGGGGGGGGCATAAGTTTTCTTTTGACTGTAGGAATACTCTATAAGAATATAAAGTATATCTATAGTTGGATTTGGCTGATTGTAATTAAGAAGATATGACAAATTCATGATTGATGGTTTTTGTGCCTACTTAGGCTTTATAATCACATTCAGCTGTCCAGTAACTTGATGTCTGGTTGTGACTACTCACTGTTCAAGGTGAGCATTCGTTTAAACGTATTATCTTTGGTCTGGGGTGGGGGGGGTGGTTGTTGTGATATGTTTGGGGTGAGATATACTGTAGTTACATTTTAATACCTGCACTGATGGGCGTGTGGTCTGTGCTTTAATGTGAAGACTTAAAATGTTTCCACCCCCTGGTACTACAGGACGGTATTGAGCCAATGTGGGAGGATGAGAGGAATAAGAAAGGAGGCCGCTGGCTAATCACCCTCAACAAGCAGCAGAGAAAACTTGACCTGGATCGTTTTTGGCTAGAAACAGTAAGTGTCCTTGTAGATGTGCTCCTTCAGCCTTCTTCTTTAGGGAGACATTTGCAGCTTTGATGTTGTTCTAATATTTTTACTCTGTGCTTGCAGCTGCTTTGCCTAATAGGAGAGGCTTTTGATGACTACAGTGATGATGTGTGTGGTGCTGTAGTCAATGTCCGAACAAAGGGAGATAAAATAGCTGTCTGGACAACTGACTATGAGAACAGAGAAGCCATAACACACATAGGGTGAGAACATTGCACATGGATGTAGTAAAAAACATGATGTTTAACATGGGCACATGTTAATTTCTATACCTATATAATGTGTGTGTGTGTGTTTGTTTCTACAGGAGGGTGTATAAGGAGCGATTAGGCATCCCTATGAAAATGACCATTGGCTATCAGTCTCATGCTGACACAGCCACTAAGAGTGGCTCAACTACCAAGAACAAGTTTGTTGTCTAAAATTCTGAGCCTGACTATTTTCTCTATCTCTCTCTCTATCTCTCATGCTCTTTCTTTGCTGTCAGATGCTCTTTTGACTCTGTTATTGGGTTTGCATATCAAATCCTACCTTGAACCAAAGCTGTACATTTAACAGAGTTGGGCTCAAAATATTAACAACTACTTGTTTAGAACCCCAATAGGAATCCCTTCACACTTCAGGCTATACAACCCAGTAAGAAATCCAACTCTTAAAAGTATGTCCATGAGGACACCTCAGCATGTAGTACACTACAAATAATATCTCAAACAAATTAAAAGCAAGCAAACAAAACAGCAAATGTGCAAACAAAATGACATGTTTAAGAATAATGTCTCATTAAAAGACCCAGCCAACTTGCGTATCCATTGTTGAACAGGACTTGGAGATTGTACGATTTTTGATGTGTGGGTTTTTTTTGTGTTTTTTTTTGTGTTTTTTTTTTTCTTCTTTTTTTTAACAAATGTTTTGAATTATTTAATGGCTGAGGAAAGGAAATGCCTGTGTGCTCTTATCTAGCAGCCTTGCTGCAGTAGTGCCTAATGAACATAAACATTTTAATTTATTCAGATGTATCTTAACATTTCATTTAAGTGGCTTAAGGCCACTGGATGCATGTAATCAAGCAAATCTTTATAAGACTGCCTTGTTTCTTTCAGCATTAACATTAAATTTGGGGTTTTGCAATTCAGTATAAGTGTTTTTTTATATTTTGACTTATTTGGTGCAATTGAGTTTTACATTCCTTGTTATAATGGTAGAATATGGGACTTTAATGCTGTAATGGAAGATTTGTTCTTGTTTGAATGTCATTGGCTTCAATTTAATTCAACAAAGGCACAGCATTTTTTTGTTAGGCCCTTTAATAAAATAGTTTTATGTAGATTGAATTTATTTCTCAAAAATGAAAAAAATGTTCTTAAATGTTTAACTCTGCTGTGTTGCATGAGGACAAGTGAGTTCTATAAAAAACAAATATATATATATATATATATATAAACAAACATTGAAGTGTTTTATGTTATTAGTTATTGGTTGTGTTCAGCTGCTGGAAAAGGTTCATATTGCTGCACTAAAGGTTCTTATTAAGGACTGGCTTGCAAATGAATAATTATGTAAAAATAGCCTTTCATTAGCTTGTTTATTTGATTTGACACAGAGACTTGGATCACACTGAGCTTTCATAACTGTTCATCTTTCAGACATTTATAAAATAAAACATCAGGTTTCAAATAAATAGACATTAAGTAGTTACAAATAAAAGGAAGTAATTGTGTATCATAATTATGATTTAAAAATTATGAAATTAGTATCTAGATCATCATATTTCAGAAGTGAAGATGAAATGGGGGGAACATTGTTTAAATTAGTATACATTTTATGTTTTAGTTTGTGTGTTTACATAATTCTTGAAATATTAAAATGAATCATCAAAATATACATTTAAATGACAAAAAAAGTGCCAACACTTGAACTAGTAAAAACCTAAGAGGCACCTGTGGCCTAAAAGTTAGAGCTCACTGGTCACTGGTTTGAATACCTGAACCAGCAGTGAAAACACCTGTGGCTGAAGTGCCCTCGAGCAAAGCACCGAACACCCAACGGCTTCCCGGGTTCTACAGCTGTGTGACTTCTTTGGGCGAGTGTGAACTACTCACAGCACTCCGTATATGTGTGCTCGCTGCTCTGCATGAGTGAAATGCAGAGATCTGTTTCCCCTTGGGGATTAATAGAGTATATAAAATAATAAAACTGGTTTTGGACAACCACTGCAACTCAAGAAACAATCTAGGTAATGAATGTGGATCAGTTGTGTTCGGAGCAGGGGAAAAAACTAAAATGTGCTAGGGACACTAAATGAATCCAAATGAAGACAGCATGTTTATCACTGTCTGTTTCATGACAGTATGTATCTTTATAAAGTTAACCTTCTGTATGGTGGTCTAGGAGCAGTCAGCCACAGCCAGTGGAGCAAATTGAAGCTAATTGGGCTTCTGTGGTTTCTGCTGTCTGCTCTGCAGCAAAATTCTGCATATGATTTATTATATGTAACACTTTAATATTAGCTCAATGAAGATTGATCATCCTGATCAAATTAATAGCAATTAATATTCATTGAGCCTATGCAAATATTGTAGATAAGATACATTGAAGAAACATGAGTTCTTCTAATATTCTTTTTTGTTGTGATTATAATGCCTAAATACAGATTATGCCAGTAAACAAACCTAGCATGCCTCTATCTAAGCTGGTGCTATTGACATGGTTGACATGGTACTAGACATTGGGTAGACATATGTTGACAGTGTTTGCGTATGACACTTGCAGCTGCTAAAGCTTAACACAGGATCACACGATGCAGAACTATTCAGATTTTATGTGGCTACATCTTGGAAACCATGTATTACTGTGCATATGCATATCATGCTTTCAGAGATGGCGTCAAACATATTACTCATTGTGTTCCAACTGGGTATCATGTCACCTGCAGTTGTGTTTGATTTGGGTCAGCTCAGTTTAATAACTCCCCACATCAACTCATCTGTGCTCTCTTTGATTTAATTCAGCTTGCCTTGAAATCTGTTATGTTGCAAATCTAATACATATTAATGAACACCACAGTAATTTAGCCCATGGCCTTAGCATGCTGGTCCATCTGGGTCCGCACAGCCTGGTCCTGCTGGATGGAGAGAAGCCTGTTGTTTGTGAGGTTAAAGTGTATAGGTAATGAATGCACACATGCAGGAATCTTACAGTAAAGCAAAATTAATCGTAAACATGTTAAATTCTAAATACATTTGCCTCCGTAAACACCCCATATACATTAACTAATCAAAACAACATCTGTGCTTAACCAATATAACAATTAAGTGCAGTAATACCCCCTGATCTGTTTCAGAAACGTTCTACCTAAGGCTCATGCCAGCTCTGAACATGCCTTCAGGAACGCATCTCTGTCTTGGCCCAGTTTTGAAATTATGCCCCACATAAGACTCTTTATGTATAATGTGGTTCAAAACAGGGGCTCTTTTTTACTGAAACAGAGCTGAAAACTTTGGGAAAGAAAATAATCTGAAAAAACTGAATCAGGAACAACAAACGTCGTGTCAACACAGCCCATTTCTGGCCCTGAGAAGCTATTCAGATGTTGCAGTTGAGTTTTGTACACTGAGGGTTTTGTACAGCTTTGTGCATTATTCTTACCACCTGATTGAGAGACAAACTTGAGCAAAATGTCTTCTGTTCACAGCACTGTCATTCACCAGTCTTGAGATTTCAGAGGATTTATACTTTTGTTAAAAAAAAAAAAACTTTATACACAGTATAAACCTGATGGTGGGCTAAGGCTTTTACTGGGGACAATCAATATTAATTTTGATACCTACAAAAAGCTTCTTCTTAGATAAATCTTAAGATGTGAGACTGAGACTTTGTTTTTATATCAAATCTGAAAAAAATGCATTTCTTCCTGAAAGAGAAAACATACATGTCCCATTATTGACCGTGTACATTTTTCAGCCATCTAATAAGTACTACTGTCCAGAGGTAACCTTATGGATTATAGAAATTCACAGATTTATTTAGATTTTAACTGGTTAACGCACAAGAAAAGGTTTTAGCTGTTGGGTACATACACTTTATATGCCCAGAAGCATTTAGTAAATTAATTTAATGTGCACCCATCACTGTGTTTCATTGGTTATATACCGCCTGTATATTCTCCATAGAAAAGCTCTGCAGTAGAATGGGATGGTCTGGGGTAGCCAGATATAAGCCCAGGGTCAGCAACAGGGTATAAACCTAACCTGCATTGGCCAGTGTCTTTCAGTCATTTAGGGTCTGTTTTCCATACCCAAATTAAGCTAAATTTTATGCTCAAAAGACCTTTTAATGGTTAATCAACATTTATAATAACCCGTAGTCTAAGATAAGATGTAATTTCCTTACAGAAATTCCAAAATGTATTGGACCTTTTCTACTGCACATAACTTTCGCTTTTGTTTTTCCCTCCTACTGGGACTCTATGGCAAATTGACAGAGGCACAATGAACTCTCTCTAAATAAGCCAGCAATCACTTTTTTTACATCCAAGATTGAATGTTTTATATCTTTAAAGCAATTTATATAGACACAATAGAGTTACACTATTTCTGTGTAGAAGCATATTTTATTGTAAGGCAGTTTGGCTAGTGCTTTGACACCTACGGTTGAAACAAAAAAGCACAGGATGTTCATTAGCCATTCTGCTGAGCAGCGGTAAATGAGAGGGTCCTCTGAAGCGTAGTGTTTGTCTGCTCTCACTCCAGAGCTGTAGCATCTGTAATGAGAGACTCATCACTCTCACTGACCCTTAGTAAACGTTCTTGGATGTCCTGCTCATTAGTTGCTGGTACATGTCTGAGAGATTAAACACAGTTGGAGTCTTTGTTTAAGCCGCTTACTTTTAACTGTTCAGGGTGAAAATGTGCCATATCTCTATCTCCTTGTTTTATACACACATTCTACTCAGATGCAGTCAAGTCTCAGTAGATGACAGCCTGCCATGGACCTATAAAAATACTGCAGGAACAGCATGATCCCACACACTGGAGAGTGATGGGGTGGGCGTAAGATGGACACTTTAAAAAGGAAGACCCATCAGCACAGCTCTTAATGTTTGACCGCAGACCAATGCAACTGCTATTCAGTAGAAAGGAATAATGTTGCTGAGAGGAAACAAAAGATCTTTTTCAGGTTATATGAAATATGTGTAAGCCCTAAAAACATTCTATTTACTAGTGAATCTTTTCTTAAAGGCTTGAGGTTGAGTATAGGTGGAAGCTTTTTTGCATGGCCACTAGATGGAGACTTGTTCCAATTAGCCATCTTCTCGTTGGCTCAGAGTCAATGCCCATAGGAGCAGCCTGTGAGAACACTCGCTTGTGAGTGATCTGACATTTTAATGGCTTTTTTAAAAGCTTTCTGGGTAACATTAGAAGGGCATCTTCACTCCTTCATCTTCTGAATAAGTCACCTCCATAACTGACAGACTAAGAAATGTAAGTAGCCATCTAACCCAAATAAGGCTGGCTATGTTAGGATATGGGCTATCCATTACTCCTGAGGCAATTTGTCAGGATACATACATACTGACAGAAGTACCATAACTGTCTCATTCAGCTGGAGGCCCACAAGGCTGTCATGTATGCTCACTGATAAACCAGAGGGTTCTCACATGTTAAACATGTTTGTACCTTTTGTTAGGCACTCCCTAAGTAAAAAATAAATAAATAAACATTTTAATAAAAGGATGTTAAGACCAAATTGCTTCCTCACAAAGTATCTAAATGCTGTTAAAGCAGCATCATGGCGTGTCGACTTGCTGCAGGGAGGTGAAGACTGCACTCTAATACAGAACAGCTATCTCCTTTGGGTCACTTATTTGCACACTGTAGAGTCTAAATGAGGTTTTAAAGTCACACACATACACCCACTAGCCTAATTTGTTCTAATCAGGCTTAATGATGTGCACACACACACTCACACAGACCAGTGGACAGGGATCATGTCCTAGAGCATATTCTCCTTGTTCGCAGTCCCAAATGTTTGAAGATTCGAAACATACGGTTCTTTATTACCCCACAACAATGCTGAGAGTGTTTGGATTCAGTGGTGTTCTGTGCATTTATTTTAATAAACTTTTTCTGTTTCTTTATTGGCCTTAATATGCTTCAAATTTTATTATTAAAACATTATTTTTTGTTCTGTTCTCGCATTCAAAATACATATGGCTGATCTGGTGGTAGTAGGATGCTTAAGGCCCTTAAAAACACTGGTTAAAAGAATACTTCTAATGTTTTCAGAAATGAATAAAAGCCAGTAGTCACCAGTTCATTCATTCATCTATTCAGTGATAGCAATAACTCAGATCAGCGAGGGAACAGCGGCTGGAGATTCCATCCCCTCGTGGAATCAAGCACCACTCCAGACTTTTCTCTTTCATTGTTCCTCAGTGGTGGAATGAGCTGCCCAGTGACACAAGATCAGCTGAGTCTCTCTTGACGTTCAAGAAGAGACTCAAGACTCAACTGTTCCGCACCCACCTCAGCACATAAGCCTAGCGGTCACATATGAACTATTGCTACCTGATTACCGACCAGATGCCATCCAAAAAATAATGTTCCTCTTAGTTTTACTGTAGCACTTGTCAACTGTTATATTGTAGTAGTTTTTGTAAGCACCTGGTATATGTATTCATTGTTGTAAGTGTTCTCTGTAGTTACTGTAAGGACTTGGCAAATGTATTTATTGTAGTAGTTTCTGTCAGTAGTTACTGTAAGCACTTGGCATATGTATTTTGTAGCAGTTGTTCTTAATAGTTATTGTAAGCACTTGGCATATGTATGTATTATAGTAGTTGTGTCTGTTATTTATTTTACACCTATGAGAAATGTGTTGGTCTTCCTTGTAGCACCACCTTCAGTATTACCCTATGCAATGCGAATGCTTGATTGTTTTCTCTGTCCTGGAAGTTGCTTTGTATAAAAGCGTCAGCCAAATGAATAAATGTAAATGTAAATGTAACATGTATGGTTGAACTATTCTTATTAGTAATAACTAATAGTATAAAAGATGCCATAAGAGAAGTGAGAGCTGTAAACAAAGATTTTTCCACACTCCCATTACTAAGGTTGTGCTTTTCCCATTGGATGATTTCTGGTGCTAACGAGATGGTGCCAGTCTCGCACTCTACTGCAGGCGTTCTGTGCCGCGCATTGTGGACGGAACGGCTCGTGGAGTCCCGCGAGGCCCTGATGGTTTCCCATGGCAACCGAGTAGCGAGCAAGGGTCTGCGAATGAAGGGTGAGAGATTCGCACTCAAACTCTCACTGACGCTTCTTATCAGCCCTTCTCACCAGTCAGCCTTTTAGAGAAACACAAAGCAAAGCATGGCCCTCAGACTCACACCATTTTGGAAGCTTACAGTGGTCCAAATTCAAAAGTAGATGGTACCACATTGCAGTGTGTATTTTGTCAACCACAAAATGTTAGCTTTTTCAAGTTACTGAAACATGTCAGTTGCAGTGCCCCTTATGGATGGAATTTCACAAAATCTGAAGTGAAATGAAAATTTGTCATTGTGAACACACTCAAGCGCCACAACAAAATGTGACCTTTGCATTTAACCCATCACACATGAAGCAGCAGGCAGCTATCAACAGCACCCAGGGAGCAATGTAGCAGGACGCTACCATGCTATGCTCAGTAGTGGCCTTAAACCTGCAACTCCTAAGGGCAATGTCCTAACCAGTAGGCGACCACTGCCCTAAAGATTTGGTCTGGGTCCAAAGAATTTGGTAGTGATGCACTAAATCAAATTTAGTTTAATATGAATCTTTTTGTCACAAGATATTGGCTAGTGAAGTGCTATATTCTGGCATTAACCTTATTCACTAGGTGGCGCTATTCCAAAACTGAGTCGTAATGGTCTAGAGTCCTGACCCTTCTAGATGCCAACTCACTTTACAAATTTTGAAATATTGGCAAAACAGTTGTGGAGCATTTGCCCAAAAAGTACTTTGTGTCTACCCCCACTATAGCATAAAGGGAAACACCCACTTAGGAAGATAAAGCTCTTATTCTGTATCAACCATGTGGGGCTACAATCACACCAAATTTCATGTTGATTGATGAAGTCTAAGTATGTGAAATCGTTCACCAAATATCTGTAAAAATATATAATAAAATGTAGCATCTAACATGGCAACTGAATTTCTTTTACACGATCATATTTTCCAGATGTGTCTCAGAATGAAAATTCAACTTGACTAATGCCATTTCCATTTGCCGTTCAAGTTTGGTTTTTCTTTTTGCAACACTTTTAAGCAAAGGTTGCCTTCCCCTCCTCTAGAAATCTTCAAGCCCTCTAAGAAACATCAAAGAATACCTCTGCATAATGAATTCAGCTCTTCGGAAACTTGTTTACTTGTGCTTAAGAATGGCTTATTGTTCAAAGGAGGTGATTGTATTTGAGTCTTCAGACCTGGTCTTTTGTTCTCGCTGAAGAAATCGCTGGTGCTTGTGTGTAATTATTTGCCAGTGAATCTCTCTGGACGTTATTCAGGGCCTCAGGCCCTAAGAGGTTCAACAGAAAAGACCTCACCTCCATCTCCAGTGCCATTTTCACGTTTAATCTAATCCCTCTGTCTCCGTCTCTCCCTGTTCTCACATCCAGACTGTCCCCTGGGGCACTGACCCGTCATCAGAGAGCTGAGTGGAACTCATCCATCCAGCTGCATGCGGCTGGCTGCTGTTCTGTACCGCAGTCAACACAAACGAACATGTGTGTGCTTTACACATGCTGAAATTGTATTGGCCGCAGGGTCGGCCCAGAGCCTTCTTTTGGCATCAATAACCAGGAGAACGTGATAGCTTTTGGCCTTGGGTCCTTGGGTGTTAGTATTGCTGTGAACCTGTGCATACACATGTCCTCCTTGGTGGATGTATGAGGATGAATCTGTTAATGGCAGCTTGTATAAGTGCTGTGTACAATGACCACAGTATTATACACACCAACATACAATACAGCTTTCATTTTCTGACCATCAGATCCAGTAGCACTGCTAGAAATGTTTGGCCCTATGAAAGAATATGATATTGGGCCCCCAATATTATATAATACTCTTTTTTAGATAGTTTGTTCTGTGAGGGCCCCCTGTCAGGGCTATCATCCCCCACCCCCACCCCAAAAACACATACACACACCCATTACAGTGCCCCGATCAGATCAGCCTGGAAGTGCCAATTGATAGAAATAGCCTATTGTTGCTTTGACAAGACAGTAAAAACCACCTCTATTTTTGACAATTTTCTATACTGACCATCCTGTTCATACTCATTTAGGCATTTCATCGCTCTGGGAGCAGAAATCACAATTCTTAACACACTAAAACTTTTGATGCTGCTCTGTCTTTGAAACCATGTTGAGAGCAAATGCTCTGGCTTCACAAAACTAAACTACTCGCACACTCTCACACACACACACACACACATATGCGCGCGCTCATATTTGGTATTGTCTTATGTCAGTTGCTCCACTGCTGTACAGTACATTAGCTAGCCATCCATCCATCCACTCATCTTAGCAAAACTCTCAGTAGGAAAGCCCTTATTTCATAAAGGGTGAATTTCATTGGTCTTTATTTCTTTTACAGTGCACCCGAGAGCCCTGTATGTCATTTCTGCAGCAGTTTGTGACCGTATCTGTTATAGAGGGTTATTTATCATCAGTGATGAAGCAATGAGCTGGAGTTGGACAGGCTGTCAGTTAAAGGGTTTTAGCGCGGCCTTCTTACTTCTTTTCTTGTTTGTTTCAGTATTAGTTGAAAGTGTTCGAGTGCATGTTGCGTCAGTGCTGGAGATGGTGTTGTAGTCCTTGTAATCTGAGAGAAGGAGGCAGCTTTAGGACGTTTGGCTGCAGCTATTTTAATCTTAAGGCTGGAGCATTAAGTCAGTGCACTGAGGCAAACGGTAGAGCTGTAGAGAGGCGCTCCCTCAGGGCTGCCCAATAACACTGATAATGCTTAAGAGAGGAAAGAGCACATGTAAATTACACAGAGAAATGGTTGTGTGTACGTGTGTGAAAGAGGTCTGTGTTTGAGAATTTACATTTGCATTTACTTTTCATTTGTATATGATCTATATGAATCTGACATTATTCATTGCAGTGTGTGTTTGGGTGTATGTGTGTTGTGAGCATTGCTTTCATTTACTTTCTTTGTTTTCTGTTTTTCTGAGTGTGTGTGTGTGTATCTGTTTGTGTTTGTTCATGTATATGGGCTTCATATGTCTATATGTGTATCCAGAAATATTCACTGTGATTTTTGTGAGTGTGAGTGTGTGTGCGCACAAATGTGTGTGTGCGCACCTGCTTTTGTGCAAGCGTTAGTAGGGCTTTCCTTTAGTCTCTCCTCTGTCATTCACCCTACTTTCCCTTCATGGCTGAATATCTCCATGACGACTCTATCCTTTCTGTCTCTCTCTCTCTCTCTCTCTCTCTCTCTCTCTCTCTCTCTCTCTCTCTCTCTCTCTCTCTCCCTCTCTCTCT
>JBBPDA010000145.1:14908597-14919364 GCA_037974385.1 Arnoldichthys spilopterus
GGGATTGGCTCCAGCTTCCCCATGACCCGGAAACGGAAGAAGCGGTTGGAAAATGGATGGATGGATGGATGGATGTTGGTGTTGGTAAAATAATGGTAAATTTTAACAAATATGTGTTTTTTCAGGGACTGGTTTTCTCACAACATCTTACATGCACCTCTCTGCCATGACTATATTTAAAAATATATATATTTAAATCTTGTCTCAAAGCCACAAACAGTGTTTCAGACATCAATCAATGTATTAATTTTCTATTTACAGCTTTGCATGAGGTAACTTCTAGAGTCATTTAACATTTCAGACATCTGGTTCCTATTAGCACTACTGTAAAATTGTGTTTTTCTACAATGGAGCATTTCTCCTTACACAGTTCTAAATCATGTTGTTTACAGAGTGCAAAACTTATATATATATTTAAAATAAAAGTGGTTAATCTGGTACATAAAAACTGTTTAAATAAAAAAGAACCATTTTCTCCTCAGTCCACAGTCCACAAATTTAAAGAACACATTTTTCTTCTGTTTTTATTTTTATTTATAATGCCACCAATGTATTTAAATACATCTGCCCATTCAGCCATCAGCCAATCTCTGCTATAGGAGTTAAAAGTGATTGGAAAATGGTAATTTGAAAATTAATTCAGACCATTTTTGGTGAACCACAAATTTATAAATGGAGTTTAGAGGGGGGAAAAACATGTAGGAAAATGTAGGATATGGAACAAATTCTTAATTCTTTAGTTACCCAGAACCTTTGTTTCAGAATTTTCTTCTGGTTTATGCATCACAAAAAATTTATATTTATTAGAGAAGGCATTTTGCATTTGAAGAGAAGAATCCTTTGACTCCATAGCCACATTAACTGTCTTAGTCACAGGACCTGTATTGTCAACCAGCATGACAAGTAGAGCTGTCTACTGAAGAATTAAATTTGGCTCCTGAGAATTACAATTCTTAAATAAAACTTTTAAGAAAATGGCTACAAGTTGAATATCCATTATTGTTATATTTTAGTTTTTGAAAAGTAAAAGTAAAGTAAATGCAAGCATGTGGTTAAGCAGTTTTATTTAAAGATAAGCAGACATGATAAAACAGAACTAAGACACAAAATAAAAGCATAACTGGATAAACAACATGACAAGACTACGGAACTTTCGACAGTACTAAGACATTTATAGACTACAGAGAGCCAACAAAGACGAAAGAGACACAAGGGCCTAAATACTAAGACTTGACATAGAAGACCTTGGCAGGGGAGAAGACAAGAAATAAGGTACGGGTGAACTAGAAACAAGGGCCAGGGCATAGGCGGGGCTTAGGTATGAACATAAGCACAAAAGCACATCGTTAACCAAAACAAAACAGAGTAGGTGAACGTGGAATGAGGAATTGTGACAATTATAATCAGTTTTAATGATTGTTTCTTCAGCAATATCACAAAATATTCTTGTCTCATTTACTTTTGCTGTTCAAAATGAGATGAGAAATCAAATACACTTCAGCAGAGCTACTATATCTATGGTTTAATTATTCAGTTCATTTCATTACTCTGTATTTAGAGCTGGAAGGCCGTAGCAGGTGTGTGTTTTATCTGTGTGTGATGTTGTGCACATGTACAGTGTCAAGGAGTTTCCTTCATCAGGAATTTTAAAGGCCATTTTTGCTCGTCTAGGGTCTGTGCCAAAGCCACTTTAGACCAATAATAGTAATGCACTGCATGGCAGCCAATCCCAACTGCCCTTAACAGCATGGCCTCGCTCAAAGACTGCTGTCATCTTAAGTTAATGCCCTCAATATGCCGAATAGGGGAAAAGGGAACACCTCGCTAGGAGACCTGTGTTATTGCACTGTGTGAAAAAGAGAGCAAGCATGAGCAGAAATAGGAAAACAGCAAGTAAGAGAAACATGTGATGTGTCAAAGCACAGAATACAATGAATTATGTAATTTAATAATCTTGTAGTTAACTCATAAACTGGTAACTGTTTATCTTCACATATACCATGCTGATTACATTTCTATACCTATTAAACTGTTTTTAAAGTCACAGAATTTGGAGCCTAAAGTATGCCAAATTTCATCAGCAGTGTCTATTACTATATAAAAAAATGTAAATGTAAATACATAAAAAACATCAAAGCTGGTTTAGTTTACAAAGCCATTTCCCCTAACCTCTGCTAGCTGCTTTTCACATTGTAGTTAAAAGTGGAATGTGGAAGTGTTTTAATTCATCAGATGGCAAAAACAAAAATGCTCAGTACAAAATTTACAATAAGAGGTTGGTATAAAGGCATGACGAGTTTGAAGAATCATCTTAAATATGTAAGTATGATAATATTTATCCATGTACTACTAGTCAACACTAACACTCAAGACTTCAAACCTGATCATTGTGGTGAGTTTTACCAGCGGACAAGGCTTTTGCCCACACTTCCATGGTCATCCTTTTTACCTTCAATCATTCCTCTATCACCAAAAACTCCAGAGTGCCCCACTCAGCTGAGCTTGGTCTGTTTGTCGCCTTCACTTCTGCTTTCAATGATCAGGAAAACGATGGACAAGCCAAATAAAATAATGATTTCAGTTTGTTAAACACTTTGATCTACATTAATCAAAAAAGTTACTTATATTTAGGCAACAGGGCTACAATCACAGCTTCTTTGCAGCATATGAATCACGATTAGCTGGGCTACTTATTATTACACCGTTAATGTTTACTGGACATAATTTTAACTGAAGTAATGGAAATACCTAAAATAAAATATTTAAAATTATTTTTAATTATAATATGTTAATATTAATTTTAAGGGTGGTTTTTTAAAGGAGTATTCAAATACTTGTTCAGAAATACCATAAATATTCAAAGCCCGTAAAATGCCATATTCATGTGTGCTAGTGTGTGGTAAGGTGAGGGTTACTGCCTCTCTGTCGAGTTTCGCCTGCAGGGTTAATTAGCATTGCAGAGTTGATGTCTGGAGGCAGTCGTCGTCTCTTCAAACCCTGCCTTTGCGTCTCTCTCGATTTCTCTGTCTCCCTGTCTCTCTTTGTCTCTCTGTATGAATACTGTTTAACTGGAGGCATCTTCTGTGTATGCAGTACAGAAAACAACAAGCAAGCACAAATCTGAACAGGAGTGTCCCACACACACACAAACACACTCAGGTGTACAATGAGAGGGGAGAGCAAACCTGATGGCCAAACATCAGTGTGTGACTGCACACACATTAGTATTATTAGCTGAGGAGGGCAGGTGGAAACTGAATGAATCAGTGCCTTGTGCGTTGTCTGTTTTTAGCTTTCTCTTTATATCTTAAATAATTCACCTTCTGCCTCCTACTTTCTATCTCAGCTCTTATATTTATAAATAATCTAAATATTCCCACCTGGTTTAGAGTTTGTTTGCTTATGATGACCATGTTTGCTCAGACTAATGGATGATGAATGAACTCATTAAAGCCTAAGGATGTTTTTTAGGGCTAATTTACATGGAGCATATCAGTTTCAATGTCCTTAACTTAAACTGTGTAATACAAAGCAGGTCTATTGAAATGTGAAAAAACAGGTACTTGGAAGTTGTTGATTTTAACATATTTGAACAATCTTACCGTCTTTGATACTGTGCCTACAACAAAATCTAATTATACTCCAACAAATGACACATAAAATTAAAATTAATCATTTAATTGAACAAAAACTAGATTGATCACCTGAAAATGTAAGTACATCCTTATATTTATCACACTCTTAGGTCCATAAAATTAAATTCAGGTGTTCGGTGCCAACAAAAGAACTCTCTAAGGTTATCGAAGGCTATTAGACTGGCAAGGAATTTAAAAAGATCTCTCAATTATTTAAAATAAATCAGTCTAGTATAAGAAAAATCATCAACAAGTATCCAGTAACCTCAGACTTTCATCATGGGAATTCTTGTAGCTGTTGGTGTGAAAGTGCATACGTCTACAGTCAGGATGAGATTAGATAAATTTGACTTGCATGGGAATTGTGCCAGGAAAAACCTTTACCTTCTAAAAATAACATTAAAGCTAGACTACAGTTTTGCTAACAACATATTGGCAAAGATCAGGCCTTTTGGAATAATGTAGATAGAATTATTTGGCCACAGTAATGCCACATGTGCAGTATAGACCAGAGAGAAAACCCCCAGAAAATACCAACTGTGAAGCAGGTGGTGAAAATGTTATAGTTTGAGGTTTCTGCCTCAGGGACTGGACAGCTTCCAGTCATTGACTAAGCTATGAATTCTACATATCAAAGAGGGCTTGAAGATAATGTGAGGCCAACTGTCCAAAAGATGAAGCTGAACCAGTTGTGGACCTTCCAACAGGATAATGCTCCTAAGCACACTAGCAAAGAGAGGTTTTCTGCAACCCATGAAAATGCTGGAAGGGATCTGAGAAGGCCAGTGCATGCAAGAAAATCCTCAAACATTTTAAACTCAACTGAAAAAAATGTCATAGAAGAGTGGTCAATAATTTCAGCAAGCTGATGTCAGACATTGGTGGACAATTATGCAAAATGCCTACAAGAAATTATTTTTAAAGGAGACAATACTAGCTTCTGAGGACAAGTGTGTATTGACTTTTCCACAGAGGATTATTACATCTGTTGATATTTTTGTTGAATACATAATGATTAAGAAAATTTTTTCCTTGTATTTTCTTCACCTTTATCTTTACTTTGTATTGGGGTAAAATGGTTGCTTGTTCCAAAATGTTGGGAAAAAATCAACAATTTCCATTGAGTTACTTATTTTTCAGATGGTTGTAAATTAAAATGAACTCCTGGATTAGAAATTTACATGTTAAAAACTGCCCAGAATGAGCAATTGAGAGATGTTGTGGCTGCCACTACTAATCCACAGTGACAAATGTGAAAAGAGCTGCTGAGCCTACAGCAACTTTAAGAAGACAAAAAAAAGATCCGGATTGGTGGTCTAAGTACCTTATATGCAAACTGATGCGTGTGTGTATAGATGTTTTTCGGATTTTAAGTCTGTGTGTGTCAGTGTGTGTGGTTGTTAGTGTTTTAATCCTTGTGATATGAAGAGCAGATGCTGAAAAGCTAAACAAACACACCCTGAATAAGGGTGTAAAGAGCTGAGCGCAGATTTCGTAGTGAAGCCCATTAAACTTTACAACATTTCGTAAGGCCTTTATCACACACTCCCAGAGAGACACTGTAAAAGCAGTAATGCATGCATAGCAATGCATGCACGCTTATATACATAAATTAGAGTCAAAACATTAATATATTCACACATACAGAAAAATGCACACTGTCTGCCTCAAGTTTCTCACTTTCTCAATTCTCTGTCTCTCTGTTTCTGTCTCACTCCATATCTATCTCTCTCTCATTGCATGCAAACAGTAACAGTAAAGCAATGCATACACACTTGCATACTGGAAAAAAATATATTAATAGATTCCCATCAAAACTTTAAACTGCCCATATCTGCATTTATCAAATGTATCAAATTTTGTTGATTTTCTAAGTGAAAATAACACAGTATTTCCATATGGCACATTTAATATTTGATATACTGGGAAAGAAATACTAAAAACATATGTTAATTCAAAAGTGTTATTTTGAAAAGGCTCAAAGCTTGTGTAACTCATAAGGCCTTGATCCCATGAGGAGTAGATTCTGGGCTCAATAAATGATCTGAACCTTCAAACCTTTGAGGATGCTGTGCCTACACTTAATAAACAGCTGATCGAGGAGCTGGAACATAACTAACAAAGCAAGAGGAGACTATCAAGGATGGCTAAACACTTCCTGCTTGTCATGTTTTTGTTTGAATGAAGACAAGGAAGGTCTGGAGAACTGTCATCTGGACCAAGAACCTCCTAGTTCAATGCTCATATACTGCTCAGGAAACAAGACAAAGCAAAACCCCACATTAGGGGGACCTACAGGATTTGGTTGGCATGAGAATGGTGATGCATTGGCTCCTTGTGCAGTGCAGGAGTGTTGTTAGGATTTTGAAACATTTGCGGCTACAGTTTTGAACCTGTGTGGTGGTTTGATTGTCTACTAGGGGGTAATTTCGACTTGTCAAGAGTGTGTGTGTGGTGAGGTATGTTTTGATTTGTCGATGTGAGGGGTGTAGTTTCAATTTGTAGACTGGGCAAGGGGGTCCGCTCACCTCAGCCATGTGTCGCCACATCTCCAGTAGGGGCCAATCATTTCATGCATGTTCAGAATGACAGATGACTATTTTTTCTTTTTACTATTTTTGAGATCTGGGTCTTTTCATAAAACATTCAGGGCAGTAGCCCTTTGGTGCCCAGGCTTAATGATACCCATGGTGCAGTGTTGTTGCATAAACCTCATCGAACTCTAATCTCATCATATAAGACAATGTCTGAACTGAAGAAGAAAAGAGGCTGGATATTACAACAAGACCATGATCTAAAACCTACTTTAAAATCATGGAGTCCTTCTGAAAATGAAAGAATTGGGAGTTTAAATGGTTTCCACCAACCAGACTTAAATTTTAAACATGGTGCAACAATGCAAGACAACCCATTCCAGTTTCTAGAATTGCACCTTCAGATAAATGTAGCAGGAATCCTAAATTAAGAAGAGGAGGACAGTTAGCTGGGTTTAAGAAACATTTTAGCTAAAGAAGGTCTTACTAAGTACTGACTGAAAGGTTGGCCAAACGTGTGTTATATTATAACGTGTTCCAATGTTATAATCAGCAAATTGTAATGTTCAACTTAGTTCTTATTGTAGCACTTCTCATCTGTATTTATTGTAGCACTTGTCTCTCTTTTATTTTTCTGTCCCTCCCACTAAGATCCTGCACACATGCTGTAACCTACTGCTGAAATCTGTACACCACAGAACACTAGACAAAAAATACATAATGTAACTGTATAAAACTCACAGGATTCTCACCTCATCTCTGGGGATATGTGAAACATACAGACACTGGGAGATTTAACTGACAGGTGGGTTGCTGTGGGTGGGCAGCACCACAGGGTTTTGGTCTGATGTGTGTGTGTGTGTGTGTGTGTGTGTGTGTGTGTGGTGAGGGACGCACGAGGAAGCGAATGTGTAATAACACAGAAATCAATAGCCGGAGTCAATAGCGCTCCAGTGGGCTGGATCAGGCTCCCATAGAGATGCTACAACAGCCTGCCAGACAGCATCACAGCCAGGACGCACGGGCCTCGTGCGCACCACCTAAACTCGGATGCGTCTGTATGAGATGATCACCAAATGTAGTTCAGGCTGTATCCCTGAATTAAACATGATGTGCAAAGACCCGGCGAGATCAAGGTCACGCCTGCGTGCGTGTACCCGTCACGCGCATACACTAACACACAGGCGCGCAGAGAAGAATACACATAGCATACGTTATTAATGTATATGCTTACTTCCTACTCTCGCGCTCTTCGCTCTCACTTTCCCTCTCCCTTTGCTAGCTGTCGCACAAAGGCGCACGCGGGTGCGCGCGCATGCACGCGCAAGCGCCCTGCGGGAGATGGGTGTTTGGCTCTCAGTGACTGTGGTGGTTTCACTCAATGAAAAATGGATGAGACCAAAATTAGATCAACTAAAATTAGACAAAGCGAGAAAAAAACCACAGGCTTCAAAAACCGAGCTCTTAGTAAGCGAGACTCTGTCACAGAGAGAGACGATAAACACAGAGATAGGTGCAGATACACAGTTTCCTTGCTCACTCCATCTACAGCAAGATGAAGAAAAACCTCCAATTTGCCTTCTGAGGCTCCAGCAGCAAGCAGAGACGTTTCCTATCTCAGTGTTTGAGTGATCTGAGTGGAGGATTATAGGAGATGGGGGGAACGTTGGAATATCTGCATGCAAACTGTGTGCTCTGTTTAACAGTGCAGAACTAGTTGTACGCCTAACTTTACCTGTTCAGTAACACACCTGTGTTCTATACTTACTGCCTCTGTTGCTTACAGTTCTAGCTGGTATGGTGGCCTAGACGATCAACACCCCATACTCCACACCTTTCCCACTCTTCCTAACCACCAAAAAACCCACCATTCTGCATCAGCTGTTATTTTTTTATGTAGACACTTGGAACAGCTTGCAAAGTAGAATCAGGGCACCCACTTCGACAATGTTAAGCAACCCACATGCTGACATGCTATGATATCATTGACATGACAGCAAGAGAGTGACAGAAAACTGACTGACATCTGCAGTCTTTTTTTTGTGTGTGCAGGTCTCCTGTGCCGCCCCCGGCAAAATGCCACCCAGGTTGGCTGCCTATGTTGCACATACCTATATCCTATATGCACCACTGGCTGCCTGACTCTTAAACTATAACGTTCTGCATGTGGGCCTGTACTTCAGTTCCTCTCTTTACATAACTCATGTACTATAACTACATAACTTACACACATAATACCAAATAAACCTTAAACCAAAACCCTCAGCATTGAGCTCAAAGGATTTCACCATACTATCTACTATCCAAACAGGTCCCCTAATGACACCAAAACAGCTCTGACTGTTGTGCATTATGTGTTCTAACATCTTTCTTTCATAGCCGCCATTCATTTTTTTCAGAAATTTGTGCTACAGTAGCTCTTCTGTAGGACCAGACTGGCTAGTCTTCACTTCCCATATGCATTAGTGAGCCTTTGGTGCCTATTACCATGTCACCTGTTCCATGGTTGTTCTTCTTTGGATCACTTTTGGTAGGTACTAACCACTGCATGCCTGGGACACACCACAAGACCTGCTGTTTTGCTGTTTTGCTCTGACCCAGTGGTCCTGCCATTACAAGTTGGCCCTTGTCAGAGTTTCTTAGATCCTGAATTATAGGATATTATACCTGCTTTCAGTACATCAGCTTTAAGACTCTTCATTTTCTGTCTAATATTGCCTAACACTGTAAAGAGATAATATGATAATTACTGTTATCAATGTTATTCACTTTTGTACCTGTAATTGGTTTGAATGCTGTGGCTGATCGGTTAAAGTATTGAATTTTAATATGCATTTATATAGGTATATATATATTTTCCTTATTTTTAAAATTTATAACAGTTTTCTCAGCTCACATGTACTGAAAGATTAATCATACACAATTCTGGTATGGATATTTAACCTAATAATATCGAGCATGTAAACTACCTATATAAAGAGTTCAATCAAACCAGTTCAATCAAAAGTCATGTGTGTAATGACAGCATCTATCTAATCACAACTTATTGGCTGTCTGTCATACTACGTTTAAGTCTCCAAGCTATAAATAAATAAATAAATGAAAACAGGTCTGTGGTGCCTTGTATAAGCCAGATGAACTATAAGACATAAGTTTGCCCTTATACCATAAGTGAGTGGTGTAAAATCTTAATAGGGTGATGTTTAGGTAAAGTAAAAAAAGGTAAGTGTAAATTGAGTTTTACATCTTTGACTTTGAATGTATCCTATAAGCATTTCACTTAGGATAAAGGCTTGTGATGTAAGCAAATCATCCATCCACAGGGTAGTGGGACATATATCAGTTGACTTTGAGTATAACAAACCTTTGGTCAAGAACTCCCAATGCGATGAAAAAAAACCCCAATTTGCCTTGTAAAGTGAAATGCTTCAGACTGGGGGCTCTGTCAGTAGGCAGAGATGCTTTAGACTGGCCCCTCTGTCAGTATTTGACATCTCTGTAAGAGTGATCTTGATGGCAGATGATAGTAGGAGTATTGGAATATGTGAAAATGGATTTCTCTCTGTTAGAGAGGGAGATAAAGAGAGAGAGAACCTGTGTGCCTTGGTATTCTCTGATATAATGGAGCTGATCTCAGCTCTCAATGAGTGTGCTGTGTATGATGATTTATTGATTAACTTCATCGTCTAAAATGCCTCTTCTTGATCCAGTCAACTTTGGGCTGAATTACACCAGCGCTCATTCGCTCTCCAGCTGAGCCTGCTGTCGTCAGAGCGGCCTTAAGCTTCCAGTGGATTGAATTGAATTATTAACTCATTAAAACTTAATAAACTCCTCCGGTGAGCAGGGCTGCTCTCTCTAACGAACCGCAGCCCCCCTATGCAGCTCCCCACTATTTCTCTCCCACCCCATCACCACCACCACCCAGACATGCTCTCTCAGTCTTCATTCTGACACCAATACTGTCAGGCAGGCTTCAGACACACAGCAGGCGAAGTAGGCAGAACAGTTAGTGAGAATGAACTGTGTGAATCCTCGCCAATGCTTTTCTGTTTCTCTCTCACATACACACATACACAAGGTCAATCTCACTCTCCCTCAGAAGCCGATACGGTGACAAATACCGTGGCGTCCGCTGATATTGATTTGAAAGGAAAGCCCACTATAGCGCTTACTAATCGCTTCAAGATGTCAAATGGAAAGCCAGCCAAGTTCATGTCACAGTACAGTCTCCACTGTCTGGATAATAGATCTGGAACAGTCTTCACCAACTACGCTGTTGTATGAACACTTCTCTACTGTATAGACATTTCTCTGATTAGACTGCTGATATCTAGACAAATGCACACAATACTGTGTTCTCCACACAAACACATATCTACCTGTAAATGTAGCCTTTGTGTTGCATTTTTATTATTATGTACATACTGAAATATAACTGCTGAATCCATTTAATATTAAGTGTCTGTATTTGGGCACATGCTTCAATTTCTCATAAGAATACACTTATGTACACAATGTACTTACTAGTTTCACAGTAGCTGTTGAATATACAGACAATTACTTGTTACAATTACAATTACAATTATATATATATA
>JBBPDA010000145.1:14919946-14936570 GCA_037974385.1 Arnoldichthys spilopterus
CCCAGGCTGGAGACACAGCTCAGCATGGCTGAGTTTTTTTAGACATAAAAAAGTTTGATGTATCACAGAACCCAGTATCTGGATGTCCCATTCATTTCCCATTACATATATTTATGGGAACTAAACAGCCAACATTCAGCCTACAACAGTCTTAAAAAGCACAGTGACAGCCTAAGGGATAAAGAGAGGTTAGAAAAATGGCATGTAAAAATTAATTTTGTCTGTTTTGGTACATAAACAAACGGCATATGTCGACTTCAAGGACAGCAATTAAAAAAAAGATAAATTTAGAATATGAGCCCTTTAAATGAAAGCATGGCTACTTGTCAAAATCCTGTCCAAATTACAAGTGAAAGAATGCTGACAAATTATGTGCTTGAGTCCAAGGCAAAATGTTTCTGCATAAAATGAAGAAAAAGAAACATGGCCATTGAGTTTTATAATGAGTTCTTTGTACATCTTAATGGAAATAGAAGAAGTAAAATGCATGTTTCTTATTATAGAAATGTAATTAAATAACAGGAAAAGTATTTCAGTAATACTTGTGTACAAAACTTCAAAAATAATACTAAAGCACAATGAAAAGTAATTTCCCCCCTCTAGTCATCAGTGTATCATAACAATTATTAAGGGTTTAATGGGGTTAAACCATCTCCTGCAGCCTGACTATGTATATTTTTGCATTTGATATTATTTACAAATTGTAAATATTTTTCTATTGATAATTCTCTATTTCTTTTCTTCGTATTAGATTTTTGTATTTATTATGTTATATATCTGTTTTGGTGTGAGTTCTCTCCAGAGCAGTGTGAAAATGTAGCTGACTTATGATAAATGATACTGATTCCATTTGTGATTCTGAAGCTTTTTAGTGGCTTGATGGATTCCCATGTACTACAATAAATGTGACAAATGAAACTTTACTTTGCATAAATGTGTAGTAAAATGTCTATTTAACCATTTATAATCTGTTAAGGAGTTCACAGTGAATTATCTACATTTGGCTGAGGAGTCTGGGGGGGGTGTGTGTGATAAATGATTCAAGTATTACAGAACTTATACTATAGGCTGTAGTGTTCTTTGTCAGCCTGGTATGTGCCCTGTAGTTTGTATTTAAGCTGGAGATCCTCCTCATAGATTTTTGCAGTCTTGCACAATGGTGCTGGATCGCACTCACTCACAGATAAGTGCCCCATTCTTTAATCACTGTTATGATCACTGAGGTCTGCCATTCCTCTTTATGGCCATTCAGAAGCAATAAAGAGAGTGTAATGCTGCACAAGTCCTCCAAGTGAATGCAGCACTTGGCAAACCAGGCCTATTTTGAGGAATTCAAAATTTCCCAGTCACACCTGAAATTTCTTTTGACATGCCCAAATTAGCTGATGCGAAGACAGTATTGGAAAGGGATTTCAAAGAAATAACTAATCATACAGTAGATGTACTTTTTCCACCTCATAATTAATGAAGGACGTGAAAACACTCTAAATCTGTGGGCGTTATTAGTGCTAACTATGTACAAAAGAAGGGAGGGTGATTAAGAGTAGCACTGGTGGTTGAATTACCCCTGAGATGGGAATGGAGTGGTAGCGAATAGCGCTCTTCAGAAACGCAGAGGCAGAGTGTGAAGACGTGAGAGGGTGAGGCTGAGAGGTGAGGGAGTCCATGCTCCCCTTCAGGGAGCTGCTGAGCCTGCTGTGCGGCTTTTGATATGGGGGGAAAGTCATTCATTTTTAATGGCATTAACGAACGACCCTGTAGTTTCAGCTTCAGAGGATACAACCGCATGATCTAAAGAGCCAGCGGAAAACACTTAGCCTTTTCCCTTCATTTCTGTTGGATGATGAATTGATCAACATAAGTACACTACACACAGTGTTACTGTCAATAAAGCAAGGTTTAAAAGGGGGTCTTTTGTGTGTGTGTGTGTGTGTGCATGTGCACGTGTGTGTGTGTTCATGCGTGTGTGTGTGTATGTGTGGTGTGAATCTTAGGGACCTGTGGAATGCATGGACTCTTATTTGACTGATTCTGATCAGGGAAGCAGGCCTCGCGCCAGGGGAGCGTGGGGTTTCCATGGTAATCGCATGTTTGGAGAGGTCTGCCAGAAAGGAAGGCTTGTGTGGGTGTGAATGTATATGTGTGTGTTACAATCAATACACCACAGGGTTCATCTCTGTCAGGAGCAGGAGATTGCTTGGTTAGGATGAAGGGTGCTGGGTGGTCCTGTACTTGTGTGTATTGTATGTCTGTCTATGCAGATTTATATGTGCTCTTTGATAATTTAAAAAATGCGATAATTAACAATGTGTTGTAAACAAATCATTGTACATTTTGTGTCAGAGTGTGTTAAATGTGTTTAAAAAATGGAAAAATAGTGCATCATGCCTTAAAGAGCCCAAGACATGAAAGAAGTAATTTTCCTAATTTTTGCTACAAAAGTTTGGTTTAGTATGTAAACTTTTAAAATCTTCAAAAATTTTTACCCCTTTGTCCACATATGGAAATTAGCATGCTGAAAAATATCATTCATATCACTGATTTTGTGATGTCATTAAAAACAGAGGCATTTACAAATATGTGAAAAATTTGCCAACAGCACTCTAGCCCCAATCAACTGAGTTTCACCACACAAAAATAACAGTACAACATGTACAATGCAAGTACATTGTAGGATATGGGCCCTTTAATTTATTGTAGACTGCTGGTTCCACCATTGTAGAGCATTTTTCTAAGTTAACTTACTATTTATCTCATTTTAAATGAACTAAATCAAAGTAGTAGGTGTTAGCTCGCAAAACATACCACATGCAGCTGCACAAACACAAATGACAACTTAACATGCATTTTTAGGTTACTGTGATGGATATAAACCTCATAACCATGCAAAGCTGGTTCATATTTGTAATTGACCTGTATCTCTTATAAATGTGAACATCTCTGTCTTCAAATCCTCCCATGGCCACATTTTACTGTACAAATCAATAATGCTGACAGGAGTGTCCAGTATCAAGTACAAGTTTTTTCTCTTTTAAACATTTTTTCTCCTTTATTTATGTCATTTGCCTTTTACTTACTACATTTCACAGGAGAAGTAAGCAGCTCAGGAACCTTTCTGTATGGTGAGGATGATCTAAAAATGCAACAATAGGATGAATAACTGATTGCATGCCATATCTCATTCATGGCTTTACTTCTTGCTCATTTAGTGACCCTTTCTTTATTAGATAATGTTCCACAGAGAATATCTTGTTTAAAATTTAAAAAATGTCCTTTTGGGGTTTTACTTTTACTTTTGTACTTGAAATTTTACTTGATTTTTTTAAATTCACACTTCTGTACATTATCTTTAAATTGTACTTCAGGTTTTAACCTGTCCATTAAAATAATATTAGCAGTCAAATAGCTTTTGGGGTTGTGCATTATTGACAATTTGTGTCCTTGTTTTTTAAGATGTGGTGTGCCAATTATAACCATTCAAAAAACGACAAAGTAGCTAGCCAATGGTAATATCACTTACCCTAAAGTCTTAGTTTTGTTGCAAAATCACATTTAATAATAAACCCAAATATGATTTCCTAGTGTTTGTGTGATTTGCATTTATTGTTTGCAAAAGAATGCTACTGTAAATCCCTTTACTGCACCAAACCAAGGCCGGCGTTTCGCATTAAACCATTGAACCATTGGTAGCCTTAGTTTACATTCACCTTTTTACAGGAAACAGTGCTGCAGAAATAATAGATGTCTGCAAACATTTATTACTTTGTGCTGCAGAATATCATAGAATGCTAAAATTCAGTGCTGATTTTCATGAATATGTTGACACAGACCTTTACGACAACATCCAAAACTTTGACAAGGTTTTCAACTCAATCAAGCCAGGTGGAAAACTACAGTGGGTATGTATGATTTGTTTTCCTAGAGACATTTTGTTCAGTGGGCAACTTACAGTCACAAAATAATGGGCATATCAAGAAAATCCATACAAAAATGCAAAACTGTTATAAAGACAGTATGTCTCCAATTAAAGGCTTCCACTGTACATTTATTAGTAGTAATGTATGTAATGTGTTTACCCTGAGAATGCAAAAGATACTGGACTGCAAAGACCCAGGTAATGCTCTAGAACTGCTGAAAACTAAAGTGTGGTAGGCTGGACACTTTTTTCTACTTTGCTGTCACAGCCTGGGCTGCACTGCAGAAGTGACTGGGTCATTAGAGGGAGATTTTTTTAGCTATTTTTAGCAGATGGTTATCAAGATGAAGGACAACCTGAGAGCATTTTCAGACTACATTTTCCAGTTACACTTTCAAAACCGGTGTCAAAGTTGACATAAGCAAGTGAATGTCTCCACAGCAAATTGAGATAGTATTAAAACTACATAACAGAGTATAAAGTGTGGTGTTAATAATAGGGCACAGTATTTGATTAAAGGCAATGCAAGCAAAGACAGACATAGTAAGTACAGTCAAGTGAGAACACAGTTTACTCTCATACAGTCAAAAGGCACTAAAACTACAGAAATACATTTTTGTGACATTTGTTTGGGCATTGTACAAGTATGAAGTAGATCACTCACTCACCTTTAGCAGACTGAAGATTCTCCACAAAGGGTAATATCACCAGTCAAATAGATTTTGGTGTTTCGCCTTATTGACTATTTGTGTCCTGTTTTTTAAGATTTGGTGTGCCAATTATAACATCCTAAAAACATCACGGTAGCTAGCCAATGTTAGCAAAACTTACACTAAAATCTTAGTTTTGTAGCAAAATCACATTTAACAATAAACCCAAATATGATTTTCTAGTGTTTGTGTGATTTGTATTTATCATTTTTAAAAGAATGCTACTGTAAATCCATTTACTGCACCAAACCAAGGCCAGTGTTTCACATAAACCATTGAAGGGTAGCATTCACTTTTTAGTGACATTTGTTTGAGCATTGTACAAGCCATAGACAAGACATGGTTTAATTCTTGTTTTGATTATGTTATTGTTCCCAAGGGCATAATATGACCAGGGTAATCTTGCAGAGTACAAAGCTAGATTCAACAGCACATATACCAGCCAGCCATAACATTAACACCACTGACAGGTGAATTGAATAATGTTAAATATCTAGTTATTCCATTACAATGACACCTGGGGTGGGATATATTAGACAGTCCTTGAAGCTGATGTGATTGAAGCAGGAAAAGTGGATGAGTGTAAGGATCTAAGTAATTTTGACTTTATTGTGACGTCTCTAGTGTTCTAGGTATCTAGTAGTTAGTACCTACCAAAAGTGATCCAAAGAAGGACACCTAGTGAACCAGCAACAGGGTCATGGGCACCCAAAGCTTACTGATGCATGTGGGCAATGAAGGCTAGCCTGTCAGACCCAATCCCACAGTAAAGCTACTGTTGTTTAAAAAGTGAGTGCTTTGCTGACTATAATAGAAATGGGTCAGAACACCACAGTCAGAGCTGTTTTAGCAGCATGAGGGGAGCCTACTCAATATTAAGCATGTAGCTTTAATGTTATGGCTGATTGGTAAATATAGTTCCTACAATTTTAGGATTTATTTTGTAATATCCTATGTTATCCTAGTGGGATAACCATACATGCCTATTAAGCACAGTGTAAGAATTTTTGTGAGACGCTGAGATATTAAAGCAAGAAAGTGAATTTACACTTTACAATATTATATAGATATTTTATATTTATACTATATATAAATACATTTTCAAGTATTTGATGTGTTCCATTTCAACACAACAATAGTACAATTATGTTTGTATAATTGGCATTGCTCGACTTTAAGTAGTGATATTAATTTTTAAAGGCTGGACAACTGAATACACATGCAGTTTGTCCGAGTAATCAACTGAAGGTATTTGTGTTAAAACCTTACATGTGCTGATATTACACTATGAACTGAAGTTGGTAATGTTTACTGCTCCTATTCAAAAAGTGACACTGATTTATTTTAAAGGCTGGACGTCTTAAAACAGATGGAGCTGGTTTGTCTGGTCAGCTGAAGGTATTTATTGAAGATCTATGTGTGGTACCGTAAAGTTGTTCAGAGACTTTATGTGTGTCAGTTGTGCATTAGAATTGTCAAATATAACATTATAAGCTTAACAGTACTTAAAAGTAAGAGGAAAGAGAAGAAAATAAGATTGTGAAGAGCAAAAATCAAGACTGCAATGCTAAGGCAAACACTCAAGCAGGTCTTCTTATTTGTCTTTGTAAAAAACCCTTTTGGTTTCTTTCATTTTGAAAAAGGGGTGTTAAAGTTTTAGTAGATTTTGAAATGAACTAAACAAGCCCTTACTGGTTTAATGGATGTGTACTTTCTGTATTTGGGTTTTGCAGCCTGGCCAGGGTTTAGTTGATGCAAACAGTCTGAGAGAGCTTATTCAGATCAAAGATCCAAGTATTCTGGTAGATTATGAGGCTTCAGGAACAATCTCTGTTCATCAGACATCAAGGAAACTTCTTGTGAAGATAGGTGTCAGCAACCTGGTGGAGCAAAGGGAATTGTAAGATGTTGTTGTCTACACAATTAAACACAAATATTAAACCAAATTACTCTTGTAACTTCAAATCATAATGATTATGTGATGGATTTTGAAATATTTCTGAAACATATTAATGCTGCAGAAAAAAAACACTAAGCCCTTTGTACCACAATTTTCCAGCAATGCTTAATCATATTTTCATAAAACAACACATATGATTTACATATACAAATGAAATACCTTTGAGTTTTTAAAAAATTTGCTTGACAGGAAGTTCAATTTTTCATATTTATGCTGATATTTGTTCCAGTTCCATTTGTTCCACTGCACTGTATCACCAAATTCCCGTGTACATTGTACATTTGGCAAAAAACCATTCTAATTCTGAAAATATCAAAAGTACAGTCCAGAATCCTTGACTACATGCGCACAAATCATTGGGTACTTTTGCAGGCCTCCCACTGATTCCCATTCTCCCTATAGATCCATAAGCAAAACTGACAGTTGGAAAAGAAAGTTATAGAAATGTTATGCTTTCATTCTGATCCAGGAGCACTTCTATGACCCAGTGTCCCACAACGGATTCATTGAAATTAAACTGAGAAATCTACAGAAGAACTTCCATTAGAGTCAGCGGCGCTATCGCCGCAAGCGGGCCACAACCACCAGTCCATCTTTCCATCCAGTTTCTGTCTCACTGTGAATGCCTACAGAAAGGGAAGAGAAGTCTATGATGCATTGGAGAACTGTAATCGAAAAAATGAAACCATCTCAGGAAAATCTCACTATGATCACGCTGGCCATGGAGAAAACTTACACTAGCCGCCGATTGTGGATTACAAACAACTCTCCAACAGTAGAAGAGATTTTTCAACAGTACCCTCATTTTGCAGACATGCCAAACGTAGTAAGTACTTGTGCAACACATGGTCTCAGATTTAATCTGTGTATTAAGTAATGGTGTAGTTCAATATAATTGTAAGCACTGTATTCTGGCCTGTTTCCCAGATTGACTTTGAGTTTGGGAAAATGTATCCAGGGAAAGGTGACATTTTCCTTCAAAAATGGGAAAGAAATATTGTTCCAAAATTGCTAAAGATGGCCATGACGAGCAATTATCTCACTGTCCTGGCAACTGCCAATGAGAGTGATGGTAGGCTACCTTTCATTAATATAAGACACAATCTTCAAGTTTGTTCAGACTGCAGGGCAGACTGACTTGCATGTACATTCTGCAGACTTGCAGCATTAGAATTCAGAGTGCAAATCTCTACTGAGTCACTGTAAAACTACAGCATGTCTGTTTAAAGTTCTTCACATTGAATACTGTATGTGATGTGCAGTAGTAATTTCACATTCTCCCATCATGTACCAGCTCCCCCAGGTAGCAAAAAAAATGACATGAAATTTGATCCAACTGGAAATCCAATTTGAATCTGATTTGAAACCACCTACAAATGTGGCTTGAGATCTGAAGGCAAGGTCTGATATGGACCAAGGCTGGACCAAGTGTAGTGTGAAATCAGCCATATCTTATATCTTGAATGTTAAGATGGTGGGCAAAAGTCTTGTGTTTCGAGTTGTAAATCTTACATATGGGGTTTGGATTACATTCTGTACGGCACATATATCACTGATACACTCTACATAATACAATAATCTACATAATCTCAAAAGAATACAACAAGATTCCCATAGGCAATGTTGGAAGTAATGTGTAATGCAACAAGTAATGTAACTAATCACCTTTTCAAATTAAATAAGGTAAATTCTCTTTCAGGAAAGCTAAACTCCCCCTAGAATCCCTATTTAAACATTGCTCATATATCTTGTTTAACATTAGCTCTGTAATACATTTTAACTTTTTTTTTTTGCTCTGTGTTATTTTTCCAGGCCAAAACATGCTGTTCCAGTCTTCTGGATAATCCTCCTGACAGTGCTGTGGAATATCAGCAGCCCCACCTCATGTGTCTAGGTCACCCCAATTGTACAGCTCAGTGCATCATTGTGGCAGAGAAGGACAAAGTCGTCATTCCACTTGAGGATAACAGTTTGACATATGCCATTGACAAACTATTTAAAATGTACTGTGTTTGTAACCTGGCATATCCTGTCCAACTCACATCAATCTTTCATTTCTTTGAGCATCTTTATGAAATGCTCTGGTGGGAAAAGATCAAAAGTTGTGGAACTTATTGCAAGATTTCAAGCAATGTTATAAGTCATGCTACCATGACTATCTGTCCCAAGAACACTATATCAGCTGTAAACTAGAGTGATCGTCTGAAGTTGTGCAATAGAATCAGTTATGAATAAAGATAAATAACATATTCCAGGACTCCTGTTTTAACTTAGCTCTGTAGAGCATTCATATTACTAATGTGTGTGTAGACATCAGCCATTATACGTTAGAGGTTGTTGTTACTGCATTTAAAACAAAACTTCCATTGTATTTCACCTGTAAAGAAACTTTAGGGCTATTAAAAAAAGATTTAAGTTCTTGGTATACTAAATGAGATCAACAGCCCAAGTGGTGATCTTATTATAGTATATGTCAAAGTTTTCTTCCCTTATTTATTTTCACTATTTATAGCTGATACAAAGTAAGAAGTTAGAGACATTTCCCTTCTTCCTAATGCCCCTAAAGTGGGGTAGGCACAACACACTTTTTGGGTAGTTGCTTGACAATCATTTTGCCAGATATATCAAAATGTGTATGGCCAGTTGACCTCCAGGAGGGGCATGACCCTAGCTTATTTGTAAAGCAGCATCACCTAGGGAATAACGTCAATGCAACAATCTAGCACTTAGTTATCCCGTCTCTTGTTACCTAAAATTTGACACACTGCATCACTGCTACATTTTTTGGAAGCACATCAATTTGAATGAAATTCTATCCATAATGGGCACTGCAAATGACACATTTCAATATCTTGAGGAGAGCTTAAGCAAAAATGTTTCACTTTGCTACATTTGCTCACTTTGAATGTTAGGCTAGACGTCTTCTAAATAAATAATCTAAACAACTTCCCAATGGGTCCTTTGAAAAAAATATGACCAGCTACTTAAGCACTTTGCACTTGGCTATGATACTGACACTTGCAGCACTACTGTTGGTGTTTTTAAGTTAAATAAACTAAAATATATCAACGGCAGCACTGTTGATGTGGCACATTCTGTCATTGTTTGGTTTAACTATATCAAAGTGCTTGTATAGTATGTTTCCTAAATGTCAAAAAAGACTGTTGTGAGACTTAGCGCAGTAGCATTCTCATAGTCATCTTTGTATGGTATAATGGATATTAGACGCAATGTCTTTTAGTAAAGACCAATCGTATGTAAAAACATGCCAAGATACAGACTTTAATTTCGTGAATTATGTGTGAATCTTGAGGTTTTACCTTTGTCATTAACCTGATCAAAAATGAACTGAACTGATAATAAATTGAACTGAACAACATATGAATTCATTGAGTTTGTCTGTTTTGTTTTTTAGTTTGTTGTGGAGTACATACTATATATCTTACAGACTCATTAAACAGGATAACACATTGGGCTTGTAAAAGGTAACACAAAATGTGTCATCTTTAACTAGATGTGCAGATGTGTTAAAAAGTAACAGATAGTGTGTTAATTTGAACAGATCTGCACATCTAGTTAAGGATGACACACTTTGTGTTGCTTTTTAACACATGTTTTGAGAGTGTTGACATGCCTAATTATGTCTACATTTCTGTCTGTTCTTGCTCCTCCTCTTTTGCAGGTGGTCATGCTGTTCTCTTTGTTCTCCTGTGCCGTGGGGTTCTCCCTCCTGCCGCTCATCCTATTCCCGTGCCCCGCCCGTTCATGCCCCGCCCGCTGTGAGTGCTCCGTGCCAACGCGTTCTGTCTCGTGCCACCGTAAGCGGTTGGTGGAGGTGCCCGAAGGCATTCCCATTGAGACAAGGGCGCTGGACCTGAGCAAGAACCGCCTGCGTACCGTCACACCGCAGAACTTCTCCTCACTGCTGCTACTTGAGGAGCTGGATCTGAGTAACAACCAGCTGTCGTCAGTGGAACCTGGCAGCTTCCGAGCACAGCCCCGTCTTCGCACATTGCGTCTACGTGCCAACCAACTGACCCTGCTGCCTCGGGGAGCTCTGGCTGGACTGTCTGAGTTGACCTTGCTGGACGTGAGCCAGAACCGGCTAGTCATACTGCTGGACTATGGCTTTGAGGAGCAGCGGCGGCTGCGCGTGCTGGAGCTAGCCGACAACGAGCTCGTGTTTATTGCACCACGAGCCTTTAGTGGGCTGCTGGCCCTGCGCTCACTCACCCTGCAGCGCTGCAATCTGAGTGCTGTGCCTGGCCATGCCATGGCCCACCTGCATGGCCTGACTAGTCTGCGCTTAAGGGAGCTGGACATTGCAGAGTTGCCACCACATGCATTCAAGGGCCTAGGCCGTCTACGCCACATGGAGATAGATCGTTGGCCAGCTCTGGAGGGAGTGCCCAGCCCGGTTCTGCAGGGGCTCAACCTAAGCTCACTTTTCATCACTCACACAAATTTGTCAGTAGTGCCAACCTTGAGCCACCTCCCCTACCTGACTCACCTGAACCTATCATACAGCCGTCTGAAGGTGCTTCCAGCAGGATGGTTGCGTGGGATGGATCGTTTGGAAGTGGTACGTGTGCGCCAGGCCCAGTTAGAACGTGTGGAGCCTCAGGCTTTCCAGGGTGCATTGTCCTTGCGTCTGCTCGACCTTTGTCACAACCGCCTGGAAACTCTGGAGCGATCTGTCCTGCCTGCCTCCATGGCCTTGCAGAGCCTCCTGATTGGTCAGAACCCCTTGGTGTGTGATTGTCGACTGCGGTGGTTGCTGCAAAGGACTCCGTCCCTTCTCTATGGTGATGTGGAGCCTCAATGCAGAGCCCCAACTGCCCTAGCTGGGAAACCCTTCAGTGACATAGTGGAGCCATTGCTCTCTCGCTACGTCATCTGTACCAAGCCGAGCGTTATCTCCATGCCCAAGAATCCAGTCCAGACAGAAGAGGGCCAAAGGGCCTGGCTAAACTGCACAGCAGAAGGAGCTCCTCAGCCATCAGTCTCCTGGCTGACGCCACATAGACGGCACATCACCTCTAAAAGTACAGGTCGGGTAGTTGTTCATGGAAATGGCTCCCTAGAATTAAGAGTGGCTGAACCCCAGGACAGTGGCATTTATATATGTGTGGCATCCAACCCAGCAGGCAATGCCACTCTTCCCGTAACGCTGGCCGTCAAAAGCCTGGGCATCAGAGACGGAGCACTTTATGCCAATCGCAGTTTTCTCTTTGACCCTGATTACAACAGCTCCTTGATCAATGGCACAGAACGCTACACCATCAGGATGGTCCTGGACTTCACCACTATCCTGGTCTCCACAGCTATGGGCTGCCTCAGCTTTCTGGGTGTAGTTCTCTTCTGCTTTCTACTGCTGTTTGCCTGGAGCCGGGGCAAGGGCAAGCACAGAGGCAGCGTGGACATTCAGTATGTCCCACGAAAGAGAAAAGGAGCTAACAGCGAGCTCACTGAGACCAGTGGCCCCAGACGGGTCAACATGAAGATGATCTGAGAACTGGAAGATGGAAGAGTTAACATAACAATGATCTGCTGACTGGCAAATGACAAAAACAAAGATACAGACTTATAACAGTGATACTGTAGCTAGTAGAGGTTGGGAAGATAAGCAGCACAACATTTCGATTGGAGTTGTGTGCTTTAGTGTGAATGTGTGTATGTGTGTATAGAAATATACCATATGAGTTCATGGGCATGTGTGTGCCTGTATTACAAGGATGTATTAAATTGTGAGAGTTTACACATGCTGTTCAAATAGAATCACTTATCCAAAAAAGTATTTGCGCGTCTTCTGCGATGCTTTGTCTGTGGACAGCATTATATGGACAGTACAGACATGTGCAGAGGTCAAGTTTATGTATAAAGCAAATATTTGTGAGCGAAAAAAGTGGTCTATTTATATACATATATTTTAAGTTCCATTATTATTAACCTTCAAATCGCTGCAAAAACTCAAAGTTGTCTTCCCCAACAAGCAAAGTATCTACTGGAAAAAGCCTCAGCAGTTCTGTGTTGTGAAGTGTTTGGTTTTCGCTCCGAATCACTGTTTTCTCTTGGGAGATTTTCTAGTTAGGAAAACCTCTGGGGGAAGCAGAGAGTCGTTTGCCGTATCGTTGTGAAGATGTTACAATGTGAGGGCCTTGTTGACTTGGTGGATACCAGGGGCTGTGTTCGTGACTCAGTGGAAATCTGTGAAAATGTTTCTTTTTTTTTGATGTTCTGTCAAATGCTGCTCAAATGTTTTTACATAATAAATATCTTGTTATATTTTCCAAAGAAAATAAATATGAATCATATAGCTTGATTGTTGTTAACATTACAATCTAGAATCTGATTCTTGTTACTGGTGTCTAGTCGTCCAGTGTTATTACTCTACAGCCTTTAAGTCATATTTCATACTAATATTATCTCAACCCAATGACAAAATAATGATTTCCAAAGACATTTTTTGGTCAAACATATTTTTTGACTCATATTTATATATTTTTTACTTTTTCTGTCACCAACATGGCAGCTTCATAACATATTAATGACATCTTAGTGGGTGTTGTACTGGAATATGTCCATCCAGCTCACTAGTTGTGGAATGTTTAAACACCCTCAGTGTCACTGCTAGGTTGAGAATGGACCAGCTGAAGTGTTGTCATTAGAAACTGACCAGTGATGAAGGGCTACATGACGATCAAATAAAATGTTGTACGGTTTACCATAAATTGTATGACATCCCTCATAAAAAGGCCAATAAGTGTACCCAACATGTTAAAGCCCACTAACAGGCCATTACCCTACTACCATATAGGTATCACCACTGTTCTAATTATGTTCCACCACTCAGATGATAAAGATGGGATACAGTCATTTTTTCCTTGTAACGTGCACCTAATGAAGGTGTACCTAATAAAATAATAAGTTACTGTAGATACGAGGTAAGTGCACCTTATAAACTGGCAACTCTGTGTCTTTTACAAGGGGACAGTGGCAATGCTGTGCATCAGTATGATGGGCCTGAAGGCTTTATTGTCATGCTTCTGTAGTGCAGAGGTGAGCTTTTTCAGATCCCAGTGGCACCATACGCTGTCCTTGGCCAGGTGTCCATGGGAGTACAAGTGGCCCTCCTCTCTTTGGAGGGAAGGATGACAGGGGTCTCTCTCCCTTTTGATGTAGGCAGTGTACATATGGCATATGCTGCACCACACAAAGTAAGACAAGTCTCTGTTCTCCTCCAAGCACACTAATGGTACTATGGGATCAGTAATGAGAGACAATGCACTGACTAAGACAGTAACAATAAAAGGAGATAAACAGAGGAAATTTGTAAAAACGTTTCATTGAAAATGGTCAAAAATACCAAAAAGTAAGCAGTCTTTACAATCAGCAGTTTATCTGTCCACAATCATTTTAGCCCTACATTGTTATGACTTGCATACATGTAAGTGTGTGTAGGTGCATTACTGGGATGCAACATCCACATAACAGTATGTAGTGCCTCGAGTGTCCGCAGTTTGACCTTGCTGTGTTCTGTCAGTATGAGTTGAGGGTGAGAGCCCGAGCGGGCGCAGCTTTTCTGTGTGAATGAGTCTCCCTCAGAGACACATCGTGGCATGAACTGATGCATGAGCTTAGCCTTCAGCTGGACCAGAGGAACCGCCCGCTGCTAGAGAGAGTGAGTTAGAGAGAGAGAGTCTGAGGGGAACTAACAAATAGCTCTAATGAGAGAGCTTGATGAGCAATCTTGAGAGTGAAGCGTGAAGCAATCAAGCAGTTATTTATAAAGCCAAGTGATACATGGCTTGGTATGTGTCATCTAGGGTGAAGAGCTCATCATTCCCCAAAGTTGCAAGACAGTCCCTCATACTGTGCTGGTCTAAACCTGAAAACATTCAAACAGTACTTTTATGGAGATATTTTAACTTAATAGCCTCTTTATGAGGTCTACTTACCTTGTAGGTCACTATTTGGGGGTACAGACTGTAGCCCATCTGTTGTCATGCACAACTTGTCAGGCACTCTCTGCCCCATTTATCATTGGTCAGTTTCTGACCTCAGATATAGTGCTTACCAGAAATTATTTGGGTGGTGAACTATTCTGGACACAGCAATCACCTTGACATGGTAGTGGTATGGAGTGTATGACAATAGTATGAGTGTATGTTAGTCAGTATCTGGTGATTTAACACACATGAGTGTGGCTTGGTTGAGAGTGGTCCAACCCCTAAAAAGAGTACACTGTGTCATTGATGCTAAGCATCAAAAGCTATTTGAGTCAGTGTTACAAGCCTTTTCCGTTGGTGTTTTGCATCTAAAAATAATTACCTAGGAATAGTTTTATGGACCAAAACTTACCTTTGAGGAAGGGGCACAGCCCAATATAAACTGCACCTGGCAACCAAAGGGCTATAGCAAGAAGGTTTTTAATCAAGTGGGTATTAAGTGTATAACCAAAAACTTGCCCTGAATAAACCATTTTGACTCCCCAAATCTCCCCAAAGAGAAGGCTTTTCCCTCCCTTTAACAATTTTGTCATTCAGGCTGGGTTATGCTAATAATCAAGATGTGGTTCACCACTTGCATTTCTTTTAGCTGAGATCACTGTGTGCCAAGAACAAAGGAAGTTCAGAGCTTTCAGTCTGACACCCAGTGTTCTCCAGTGCTGCCCATCAGCCTGCCAAATAAGATAGGAAGGAACAAAGAGTGCTGAAGGATCAACATGTCACCAACTGAACCCAGTTATAAATCTCACAGCTTCTCTCATATCTACCAAAGCCCTTAGATACACAGTCCCCTTCTATACAGGCCCAGGCTGCAGATGGCTCAGACGGCTGACCACTGTAGGTCTGTTCACCAGGTCTGCATCAGGATGCCCACACTTGTGTCCCAGGCTGACTCTAATTAAATGAATACATTGCTTCTAGCCTTGATGCATTAATGCGCTAGTCACATTGTATATGTGGTGTAACCAGACCGTCGGCATTAGGAGAGCTAATATAGAAATAATAGCCCCCTTCGCTCCTCTGTTGAGAAGGTGGTGCAGGGCGCATGCATCTCCACTCTTCCACACCAGCGAATGCTAAAAGGATGAGTGGGGTAGAGGGGACTCATTCAGGCAGTCCTAATAGCTCAGTAAAGAGCAAACATGACAGCAGCTAATCAGTGCAACGAGTCCTGATCAAGGAGGGCATGGTGGGAAATGTACAGACCCATTTTCCTTGCCTCTACACACACACATACACAGGCAAACATATTTTCAGTCAAAAACACCCAACTGTAGAATTGGTGCTGCTGTATATTTCTCACACATCATCAGATGAGATAAAACAATGTGGAGGCAACGCCCATCAGGACACACCACCAATAGAGCCGGATGCTTCTTCGCGATGCTGTCTAGTAACCTGGCCATTAGATGCATGGAGACGGTTGCTAGGCGCTGCCTAAAAGTGTTGCTAACGGTGCCTTGGAATACTGTTACCATGACAACACGGATGCCTATACCTCCGTACGTGTGTGTGTGTGTGTGTGTGTGTGTGTGTGTGTGCGTGTATGTGTCAGCCTGTTAAGTCACGGAGGACTCATCTGAGCAGAGGAGACTTACAGTGCACAGTACGACCTGTTGCCCCACCAGCTCAGATTCGCCTTTACACATTTATGTCATTACTGAAAACATAATTTAATATCACATGGCCACAGTTTGCCTCTGTGTTCGAACACACAGTCAAATGTGATGAAACACCGGATCACAGACTCAGCTTACCCCTCTGGATGATTTTTCATCCTGTACATACAGTGAAGCCAGAGACATGGAGTGTCTGACTCACAATGGGTTCAAAACAAAGCAGTCAACAGACTGGGTGTGTGTGTGTGCATCTGTTTAGTTACTTGTGAGATCCAAAACATGATTCATATACATGGCCAGCCTACACAAGGAAAATGCCTTTTATTGAAAAATCAAATATATATATATATATGTGTGTGTGTGTGTGTGTGTGTGTGTGTGTGTGTGTGTGTGTGTGTGTGTGTGTGTGT
>JBBPDA010000145.1:14955963-14989491 GCA_037974385.1 Arnoldichthys spilopterus
TCTTTCTTTCTCTCTTTCTTTCTCTCTTTCTTTCTTTCTTTCTTTCTTTCTTTCTTTCTTTCTTTCTTTCTTTCTCTTTTTCTCCCTCTCCCCCTCCCAGGGTCGGGTAGCGTTTGGAAATAATCATCTTCCTCAGACTCTGTGCATGAACTTTGATGATGCCATGTTGACTTACGCCACCAAACCTCCCAGCAGCCATCTGGATCAGTTCATGCACATAGTGAAGGGCTCATTGGAAAATGTGCGTGTCATGTTGGTGCCCAGTCCCCGCTACCTTGGCCTGCAGAATGATGAGTAAGTTCCACCTACAATCCACTGATCTCTGCATTTGCTTTGTGTATAAGGAGCCTGTAATTGCAATAGTAAATACCCATGCTGCCTCAGTAAAGTGGAAGCATTTATTGTTCATATTGCACACACAAAGTGTTATTTTTATTCTTATAGAATCTTTAAGTTATGCAACGTCCTGAATTTATTTAAAAGCTAACTTATGTTTAAAATGAGGAAATGTCTTCAGCAAGAATTCAGATAATTTGCAGCTGTTGGTATATGCCAACAAACCACTTTACTCTGTCCACTAATCTTGTATCTACACTCATTATCCAGTTCATTAGCTCCACTTACCCTACTTTTGTATGTACATTTACATACTGTAGTCCATCTGGATCACTTGTTCGCCCTCTTTACCCTATTCATTAATGGTCAGCATCCTCACAGGACCAACAGTGAACAGGTGTTATTTAGGTGCTGGATCATTTTCTGCACTTATGTGTATTAATAAATATACCCAGCAGAACTGATTTGAGCATTATATATTGGTGATGTGGGTAAAGGGGGCTAACAAATGCAGCCAGTAACTAAACTACAAAGTGCATCTATGTGGTAAGTGGAGCTGGTAAAATAATTGTAGATAGTAGTAGGTAGATTTAGTAGTAGATTGTCAGTGAAGGCTTAACTATAAGGATATACAGCTCAAAAATTGCAGCTGCTTGTATATTTAAATGTAGCAGCTTTCTGACCGGTAAGCTTCTGGTTACAAATACTCTCCTTTTTTATGTTGAGGAAGTGAAACTTCTAACTCTGTTTCCTGCAAGCTTATGACACTAAGACAGAAAATGCATACACAGATGAATTCTTGTGGTGTTTTTTCATGCTTATAACGTTGTATAAAGATTATTTGTATAAAGACTTAAGATGGCTTTTATTTGTTATTTGCCAGTTTTGGTACTGGACTACAAATTTTAACTTGTGACTTGGGCACGTTTAGTGTTCTAACAGTGTCTACAGTTCTAACAGTCCCCTGTTACGTAAAGGGTTACAAAATGCTGGATGAGGATTACACTAGAAAAACATAGGCGTGACTTTAACAGAGCTCAAACTAGATACTCTAGTATCTGTGATTTTATTACAAAAAGAATAGGTCTACAGGTTGAGTTATGTCTGCCAATGGCAACCAGTAGTCTAGAACACTGTTCCAACTGGTAAAGAGCTTTTTATGTAGACTGCCTTGCAAAATCCTGTGTGTGTTCATGCATGCAAAAAACCCAAGAATCTAGAACTAGAAGCCTTTGTTAGGACGAATAAAAAGTCCCCAAACAAGCTTACTTCAAAAAGTGTTAAGAAGCTGCGATACTTATTTAACATTTAGGCCTTTAAGAGGTCAGTTTTGACAATGAGAGTACACATGTTTGCAAGCCACTTTAATATTTTTAGAGTTTAAGTGGCTTTTGAGGATATAAACATGTGAATGAGGCAGTGAGCTTAAACCTTTTGTGACTTTATTTATTTATTTATTTACTTATTATTATTTTTTTTTTCAAAACATTCTTTTTAGTGTTGGTGGTATATTGTGAAAGTACAAATCCTAGCATGTGGGTCAAACTAGAAATTACTCACAATGGCTGAAAATTATGAAAAACAAAATCTATTGAGAAGTCTAGACATGTGAGCCTGGAAAATTATGAAGTTGGAAAATGTGTAGGAACCTCCTGGAAGGTGAGAACACATGAACACATTAGAGACAGAGCCAGATTTCAATTTAAAATATATAGAAGACATTAGAGCTGATCCCTGACACATATTCTGCAGTGCAGAGCTATCTTCTCACCCATCGTTTTTTTTTTTTTATACAATCCCCTTGATATTAGCTTTAATTAAATGAAATGAGAAGAAGGGAAGGTTAATTAATGCTGACACTGTTGGTGTAAATATAATCAATTATAGTGTATTTAGGGTTAATTGAGGTTTATTAGTACTGATGAAAAATGAGTGAGTGAGGTAATGTAAGGCCAATCTAATTAAAAAATAATGATGTTTACATTTAATTTACTGATTATTTGATTTTTCTTTTCAGGCCACCTAGACTCATGGGAGAGGGCTTTGTTGTCATGCAGTCAAATGATGTGGACATTTACTACTACCAGGATGAGCCAGGTTTGTGGTTTTGGTTCTTACTAATTTGGTTTTTGTTCCTCCGTTTATTTATGGGGGGTAGCCGTGGCCTTATGTTTGGGAGAAGAGGGCTTAGTCTCTAGTGCTGGCAGGGAAAATGTGTGAGGAGTGAGTGAGTGAGTAAACAGTGCTTTTTCCCTCCCACATCCACCTCTGAATGCAAGGCACGTGCAATCCCCTACTTGCCCCCAGTTACAGATGTGCTGCCCATCACTCCTGGTGTGTATGTTTACAGGCGTCACGGATGGGCTTAATTTAGAGGTCAAAATCACAGTTTAATGTTCACAGTGTGTGAGTGACACATAATCTGACTTTCCCTTTCTCTGTTGCTGCCTTGGTTGTGATACACACATACACACACACACAGTATTTGTTAATAGATATCACTCCATGATATTTTCTTTAATTTTACAGAGGAATATAAAGATATGTAGACGTGAAGGCCTCTAAACTGCAGCGTTTGAATTGTCTGCATGTTTGTTGTTTTCAGGTTTGGTCCCTGAGGATCTGGAGAATGGGGATGCAGAAGCTTGCTCTGAAGGAACGAAGCTGCAGGATCTGCCTCCGTGCTGGGGCTTAGACATAGTGTGTGGGAAAGGAACGGACTTCAACTATGGGCCATGGGCTGACCGACAGAGGTATTCGCACACTAATCTGTAGAAGCAAACACTGATGCGCTCATACAAAAAAAGTTTTTTTCCATTGTTTTCCTTATTCTATGATCATGTGCCCACAGGGACAGTTTGTGGAAGTTCTTCCTACCTGCAGACTATCAGCCAATGAAAATGAGTGATGTTCCTACACCAGGAAAGCCCCGACAAATCCTGGCCTTTGAGCTCCGCATGAACATCATAGCAGATGCTACCATAGACCTGCTGTTTACCAAAAACAGGGTATGGTCAGTCTGTCGGTCTCTCTCTGTATGCTCTCTCTCTCGCTCTCGCTCTCTCTCCTCAAGCTAACTTATGCAGGTTTCTCAGTGTGCAATTAACAATTATATTTCTTTTTCACAGGAGACAAATGCCATTCATGTGAATGTTGGAGCAGGTTCTTATTTGGAGGTCAACATTCCAATGACTGTAGGAGAAAATGGTATTTTTTAAAAGTTTCATATTTGAAATTTAGATACATTTTTATAATACTGAAATGTTATTCAACCCCAAATCTTTCTTTCATTCGTTCTTTCTACCTCTCTTTGTCTCTCTTTCTCTGTTATGTCTTTCTCAGGTTATTCCCCCACAGTCAAGGGTCAGTTGCTACATGTGGACACCACCAGCAGCATGCAGTACAGGACCCTGTTGGAGGCTGAGATGCTGGCTGTGAGTAGACAACAGGAGTAGGTGTGTGCGTGAATATGTATGCATCTTGGTGAGGGTTTTAAGCTCTCTCTTTCCTCCTGTTCAGTTCCACGTGATCGCCAGTTATCCACGCATTTGGAATATGCCTCAGTCCTGGCAGTGTGAGATTGAGGTCTACAAAGCTACTTATCACTTCATTTATGCACAGAAGAACTTCTTCTCAGGTAAACATACTTATAATGTGTCTTACAGCTATGCAGCACAAGTGTGGTTTCTGTCTTTCTGTCTGTAGCACGTTTCTGATTTCATGTCACTGTGCAGACCTGATCCAAGACTGGGCCAGTGACAGTGAGCCAGATATCTACTCTTTTGTGCCATACTCGTGGACGTTCCAAATGCTTTTTCACCAGTTTGAGATGATATGGGCTGCCAATCAGCACAACTGGATTGACTGTTCCACCAAACAACAGGAGAATGGTGAGAGACACCAGAATGGTGGTCATAATAGTGTTGAAGAACAGGTACATATTAATAATAATAACCTGTTAATAGACCTTAATAAAAATGAATAAAGATGTGCTTGTTCTGATGGATAAACTTAAAGTTTTATAAGCCTCAGAAATCATGAGCACATCCGTATAAGCTTCAACTAATGATGAACAATGTTATTTGAGGATTAGATTTCCATTTAAGATTAAGTGATACATCGGCTAAAGCTCTGATTTCCATAAGTCCTTCTTTATTCCTTCTTAATGTCCTTCTCTCTTAATATCTCCAGTGTATCTTGCTGCCTGTGGAGAAACGCTTAACATTGACTTCACTTTACCATTTCATGAGTTTGTTCCTGCAACCTGTAACACACGTTTCCGTTTGAGAGTGAGTATAGACAAAGTCATTCACATAATTGCTGGTTTTGCAGGATGGCTTTGCTGATTAATGAGAACTTTCTTGAGGAAACGCTCACATGGAATGGATTTTTATCAATGCTTCAAATGACTGTTATCCTGAATATCTGTATTTTTCTTTTAGGCTGAAGACACAGATATGCGTCTGTGTTTACCTGACTGCCATCCCAGTCGATATTCCCTGCTCACCCTTGCCAAGGATTACCAACATAGCAAGACTCTGCCAGACAGTGGCATGTCAACTGAGGCGCAAGGGGCTCCTCCCAAGAACAACAAAGCTTGTTGGAGAAACATGACCCACGCTGAGTATGAAGGCTCCATTTCTGTTACCCTCTTTACAATTTTTATCTTCTTACACTGTATCTATTCTTCTAACCATCCATTGTTCTGTTAGTGAATATGGATTTTATGGATTTTTCTCCAGGGCCGGATGGGTGGACTGCTGGAGTGTGCCAAATTTTGGGCTCATCATAGACTACACCTGGCACCCCATCTACCCTCAGAAATCTGACCAGCAGCTTAAACAGTCCTGTGAGTTCTCATAGGGTTACACTTTTAAGACCTGTCTAAAGTCATTATAAATAGCTGTGGAGTCAAATAAAATTGAAAAAGCAAAAAAATATTGTATGTTTGTAAGTGCAGAGTTGCAATATTGGGCAGCTTGACATAAGTAAGTGCTGTTTGTGCATTTAAAGCTTGTACAACCTTTCTTATATTTACAATATTTGGGTCTTATCTCCTAAAAACTCCTTGGGCAGCTTTCCTAGACATGGTTTTTTGTACTAAATTGCAGTGGCAATGGTGAATCAACATTGGAAACTGTCAATGCAGGATTCATGGCCCCTTATATTGAAAAACAGCATTACTGGTTGTCCTGATGGCACATTGTAAACAGTGGTGCATGTAATCTGCAAGACATGACATAACAAAAATATTGCTCCCTGTTTACAGTATCTGAGATGGAAGAGTCCATGTTGTCAGCTCTGAGGCCTCCGGAGCATGCACCCCCTGTTCCTCCTCCCCCTCGAGTTGCATCTGACCCCAGCCTGCTACCTCCAGACCAGCTGCATGTGGAGATGGAGCTCAGCCCGGACTCCCACATCACCCTCTATGGGCCCCTGCTCAGGACACTGGTGTCTATCAAGGTATGAACGCAATCTGTGACCAGAACTCACACTGTACCTACATGAGCAATGTAGAATGTATATGAAATTGTTAGAAAGTATAAACTTGTCTTGCAAGACAACTACATTTATTACGACTCTGTTGGTTTATGTAGGAGAATTACTTTGGGGAGGATGATATGTACACAGACTTTGAAGAGTCTCTATCCAGTCCAGTGCTGAGCTCATGCTCCTCTTCATCTGGATGGACTGGAGTGGGTCTAGAAGAGAGAAGTCACAGAGACACACCACATCCTCTCTCCCTCCGCCCTTGGGACATCACCGTACTCATTAATTTACACAAGGTTCATGGGCGTCTACCTACAGTAAGCATTCCTACACACTCATGAATGCAAGACCATCTACTATACTTGTGGTTGTCAGTGACTCAAAGACTGAGCCCTAAAGAACTCTCTTTTTTCATTAATGTATGTTTGTTTTTTTGCATCTTTGTGTGACAGCACTGCAGCAGTGACAGTCCGGAAGGTCCAACAGGCTATTTGGAGCGTCTTTGTTTTGAGATGAAGAAGGGCTACAAAGAGACCCTGCTGCAACTTGTTCTTTCTCCTCTCCATGTGTTTGTTAGTGACAACTACCAGGTGGGCTAGGTATAACTTTACTTTGTTGCTTTCTGCAATGTTTTATTTTCTCTAATGCTTACTAATGTCATCATTGTGCAGCGACCTGCTGTTGATGGAGTGCTGCGTGATGGCCATCTGAGTCTGTCAGGCCTACAGATGAGAGCTCATGCCATGTTCTCAGCTGAAGGGTTACCAGCAGGCAGCGACACCCTTGAGTATGCCTGGCTTATTGATGTTCAGGCTGGAACTCTCACAGGCAAAGTCACTGTGCCACAGGTTTGTGTCAGGATGTAATCTAAATGTCTAAACTGTAAATGAAATATTGTGTATGGAATAGAACAAATCGACCTGATAAAGCATGGCTGATAATTGTGTTTTTTGCTTCAGTGTGCCTCTCTGCTGGAGTGGGGCGAGACGTTTTTGTTTCATGTGGTGTCTCGAGAGTTCCAACTGGAGCAGCCTAAACCCTCTGTCACCTGTCAACATGGAGTTGACCGGAGAGTGTGTGACGCCAAGGTACAATCTTCTCTCATGCAGACAGACAATATCCCATGCTTGGTAACAGTATGTGGACCAAACAAAATGCTTTAATGTCAATGTGTAAACTCCCTAAACTGTTTGTAAAATTTGTGTGTAGTATGCAGCCTTGTCTGGACCTTGTCGTACATCTGAAGATTTGAAGTATACTATGACTCGGCTGTCGGTTGATGGAGCCCAAGTTTTCATTGTGGAACATGGCTGTGCAGCCAACATTAAGGTCAGTCATGTTATTGTCTCCACGTGTTCTTTCATTACTAATACTGTTTAATGAACACTGCAGTGATGTTTAAGCTGTTTTTATGGCAGTACTGATGTGATTTCCTGTGTTTTGCATTAAATGTGAGAGTATGCGTATGTCCCCCTCAGACGGGTGCATTTCGGTTGGCTACCTGTAATCTGCACACAGCTGCAGTAGGTGAAGGCATCAGTGCTGTCCTCCAGGATGTTGTTATTGCTCAGTTTATTGAGCAGCAGGAAGTAGCCAGACTTGGTCTCCCTCAACCCTTGCTGCGACGATCTAATTGGCTAGAGGCTGGCTCTGTGACTTTCAACCTCTTCACTGCTGATGTGGCATTGGCTGCTGACCATCCAGCCAAATATGAGGTACAAAGACAGTTCCTGGAACTCCATGACATGAAAACGAAGAGGTGAGTGCATTTTAACACTATACATCATTCAGCCACAACAGAGGTGAAGTTGAATAACATTGGTTTTGTCCTGTTACAATGGCACCTGTCAAGGGGTGAGCTATATTAGGAATCAAATGAACAGTCAGTTCTTTAAGTTAATGTGTTGAAAGCAGGAAAAATGGGTAAGTGCAAGCACCTTGACCAGGGACATAATTGTGATAGGTAGACAACTAGTTCAAAGAATGTCTTGTGGGATTGTCTTGTGGTAGGTACATACCAACAGGGTCATGGGTGGTCGAAGTTTGCTAATGGACATGGGGAGTGAAAGGTTGCTTGTCTGGTCTGATCTTAGAGAAGAGCTACTATAGCACAAATTGCTAAAACGCTTACTAAAAAAGAAAGTTGTCAAGCAGTGCAAAACAATCTAGTGGTCAGGTCTTTTTACTGTATTGGCTGATCAGTTTTAATACTCTATACTTGCATATACTTATGCTGAATACCAAATGTTCATGTTTATTTGTATAAAATATATATTTTTATAAATATAAATGATATTAATAATTTTTTAAAAAATATTTACCTGCGTTTATGTGCACACCAGGTTGTGGTTCTTGTGGCCAGAGGAGAAATATAAGCGAAGCCGGAATCGATGTGGATGTTTAGGTGGATGCCGCTTTTTTGGCGGCTCAGCTGGTGGTTTGGACTTTTTCCGACTGGAAGAAATCACTCCCTCATCGAGCTCTGCCTTCTCAAGTGGAAGTGCTGAGAGTGACATGAGCTATGGTCAATCACTGTTGCAACCTGGAGAGTGGATAGTCACCAAGGAGCCCCCTAAACTTCCTGATTGTATGTAACCTATATCAGCCTGTTATTAAAATGTTGAAATGTTTTCTTTTGCCAAAAAGTCCCATGTAGACACTTTCTTTGGCTAAAACTTAATTCAAATGCTGATTGTCATGATTTTTCTGCAGCAAAAGGTGTGGGCATACGCAGGGATACATGTTCTCCTGCTCCAGTGTCTGACATTGAGAGGCGTGGCCAACACTTGAGCTTACAGGTACCTCAGCGTTCTCACAGCTCTGCTTCTTCCTCTGAGGAAAACTCCTCTTCCAGTGCTGCACTGCCACTATTGGCTGGCGAGCGAGAAAGCCCCTCCCCATGCGCCGAGTAAGTCTCTCATACATGTGTATATGCATTCACTCAAGTAGCATACATATGATGGTGTGTTTTTGAATGTATAATCTTTAATTCTGCAGTGTAAATGGATCACTCCACATTATTTATGTACTTGAATTATGGTTTTGTGTTTGTATACAGATTAATGACTGTGACTACCGATGGGCCTGTCCCTGAAGGCCCACCAATGCGTTCTCCTCTCCGTTCACCCCTCAAGCGGCAGTCCTCTGTCCAATCAGCTAGACTTGGTAGCACCAAAAGTCTTTCAGCTGCTGTCTTTACAGAGAAGGCTCCACCCCCTGCAGGTGTGCAGTTTAGCAGTGAAGTGTCCCGTAGTGATGAAAATGTTCTAGACTCTCCTCGGCAGCGTCGGAGCTATGGCTCTTTCCCTTTTACTCCTTCAGCAGACTCCAACACTTTTCATCAGTATCGCTCGGTGGACTCCTCCATGTCTGTCGCCGACAGTGAAGCTTACTTTAGTGCCAATGAGGACTTCGAACCAATCAGCAGTGACGAGGGGCCTGGTACTTACCCTGGAAGGAAACGGAGACGAAGACAACAAGGACAGCCACATATTGAACACAGTCGCACTTCGATATATCACAGTGTGGAAGGACCGTTGTCAATTACAGAGACTCGTCCAACTCTGTTGCCTAGCCACACCTCACAGGCATCATTTGTGTCTGCGTTAGGATTGGAAGAAGAGGGTTCTGTGGAAACGGAGAGGGGGGAGCCTGGCCTACTAACAACACAGCCCCATTTAATGGCTTGTTATCATAATTATCTTGCTCATTATCATGTGTCAAACTGGTCAGTCAAACAGCCAACCAATAAGAGAACATCCAAGTCATCTCTACATCGTCCTCTTGACCTGGACACACCCACTAGCGAAGAAAGCTCTGCATCCTTTGATCAGTTGTCTATTCCTGCTTTCAAGGTTTGTGCATGTGCGTCTGTGTGTGCGTGGTAATGTAAACACTGTGGAAAAAATTAGGACACCAATTAAATATTTACTCATTTATTAAGAAATATCAACATATTAATATTATTTTTTAAAAATATAGATAGATAAAGATAGATACAGATAATTGCATCACCTGTGCAGAAACAACAAAAAAATCCCTTCTTTAACAAAAGAAATTAACAAAGATTGCAATTAACACTGAGAAAAAAATTAGGAAACCCCCATATTTATTGTTACTTAAACTGCATAGAATTAGATTTGTTGAAGTTAACATTGTTGAAGTGAGAAGTATTAATGTGGTGAGTTCCTCAAGGCTCTCTGAGGTCATCAGAAAAGAGATTGCATATGAGTCTGGGAAGGTACATATAAAAAAATATATAGAATTTGAAATTAGCCAATCCACTGTCTGGAAAGTTTAATTACAATTGAAGAATATTTTATAACAGCTGCCAACATGGCTCTGTCATTTTGTCCTAGCAAGTTTAGCTCAAGAGCAGACTGCAAGGTGCTTTAAGAATTCTCAGATCAGCCAAATGAATAAATGTAAATCAGATAATCCTAAAATATTATTATAGCACCTACAGCCAGTTCTTGCCATAGTTGATGTCAATGTACATGCATCTCTCAGAAAGAGGTGGCACAAGTTTGACTTGCATAGGAGGTGAGCAAGAAGAAAACCCTTCCTGTCAAAAAAACATCAAGGACGTTTGCCAGTATTTGAGCAAAATACCCTCATACCAACAGTGAAGCATGAAGGTGGAAATGTCATGGTTTAGAGCTACTTTGCTGCAGCAGTGCCTGGCCAGCTCACCATTATTAAATCCACTATGAATTCTTCATTGTGTCAGAGGGTGCTTGAGGACACTGTGAGACCACCTGTGCAGAAATTAAATGGAAAGGCTCAGAAGAAAGAAATGGAAGTCAAAGCTCAGATCTGAATCCTATTGAGATGCTGTGGGGTGATTTGTTGTGCATGCAATACCCCTCAAAAATCACACAGCTGAAAGAATTCTGCATTGAAAACTAGGGAAGACTTTTTGTCAGTTAATGTCAGAGACTGGTAGACAGTTATAGATGGTGTCTCATTAAGGTTATGTTACCCAAAGAGGTTGAAAAAAGCTATAAAAGGGATAGGCTGTCCCAATGTTCTCCTCAGTAGGAATCAGCATCCTTGTTAATTACCTTTGTTAAATTAGTTGTGGTGCTTGAGTGTGTTCACAATGTGTTCACTTTTCACGAAGTGATTTTTTTTTTGGTGTTTATACATAGATGATGCCAGTACTCTACCTTTATCTATAGATATTATTTGAGAGCTCTATTGTTGATGTGTTGATATTTCTTAATAAAGAACTACATATTCCATAGGCTGTCATATTTGTTTCATATGCAATGTAATTGTTATTTTTAAATTATTTGTATTGTTTCTCATTTCTAGATTGTAAAAGCGGGTTTGTCTGCAAGCTCTCTATTGGATAGAGGGGTTCAGCTCATGGGAGACTTAAGCAGGTAATATCATGTTTAGCCTTAAATTGCTCTTGTTGTATTGCTACTAGTGCTGATGAACATGCATTAGTGCCCATTATCACTTTTAATATTTCTTACTTCATACTTTTAATATTTAATTCCCATCTATTTCTGTGTATGTGTAGTACTCCCTACACACCGCTTGACAAGCGGGCAATGGAAAACACAGATGAAGACACAACAACAGAAGACTGGACTGTGGATCAGCCACTGGCCCAGACAAGGACCACTGCTATCGTAGAAGTTAAAGGACCAGTGAATGTTGTGCTGACCCCTCTTGTGGCTGAAGCCCTGGACAGGTCAGTATTCCATTTGCAGTTTCCTTATGAATCAAGATTAGTTGTTGGCAGAATGTAAGCTAAATGCTCAAGCATTGTGTGCTTTAGGTACATTGAATCCATGGTGCACTTTGCCAGTATCCGTCACCCAGCTTCCATCCTGGACGACCTGCATGGCAAAGTGCTGAATGAAGCTTATCAGATCAGCAAGTCCACTGTGACGGAGTCTGTGAGTAAACCAGGATGTACTCACTGAGCGTTCCACAAGTATTTACGGTTGTAGTTCGATGAAGGATGAAAACATTTTTTGCAGTTTTTTGAACATGAATGTATGTCTGTGTGTCACAGAGCACTGCAAAGCCCGAGCATAAAATCTCAAAAACTGAAGGCACTACTCCCGGATCCCTGAATACACCACACGGACAGACAGACTTGTCTGTCAAACCTGATAACGTGAAAATAAAGGGCCTGCAAGCTAATGTTACTATTCCAAAGGTATGTGTCTCTGACCGAGGGAGAGTGATTAATAGGAACTGTACTGACTGACTTTGATTGATTTGATTGACTCTGCTTGTCTGTGTGTGTTTGCAGGTGAATCTGTGTGTGCTGCAGGCTTCAGTAGAAGAGGGCTCTCCCTCTAATAAGAATGTCACACATGTCTCTCTCGTGGCCCTCTGCTTTGATAGAATTGCAACACAACTCCGAATGAACCGGTAAAAGCATGAAGCATGGGAGAAAAGCATGCTCTGTCTTTCACCTCTGTAGCTTATAGCATATGGGCAGTTACAGTCGCAAATACTTTTGATATATTTACTTGTATTCTGAATTTCCTTGCCTGTAATAGCTTGAAATCCTAAAAAAACACATTTGTAACTTCTATAAAAGTGAGCAGGTGCTGAAGCTAATGAATTGGCTTTGTATGTTGTAATGTACAGGGGAATAGTGGAAGACACAGAGAAACCTTCTGTGATGATGGAGAAGTTCTCATCTGCTTCTAAGATGGCTCCTCAGTCCAGTGGCTCTCTACGCTCAAATGCAGGAATAGAAAAGGGCAAAGAAATAGCAGCCAGACTCAACATCCACCGCATACACAGTCAACTGCGTGGCCTTGACTCCTCAGGTAAAGCCCAAATCAAGATCATGTTCAGTTCAATATGAATTAAAGTGTCAAATTTTATACATGAATACATTTTTACATGATTTGACAGAAGGCTTATGTGTTTGGGTTGGGTGTGTTGCAGACCTGGGAGCATGTGCTATAACTGCCATTCCATTTGAGAAGTCCAAAGTCCTCTTCAGCTTAGAGGAGACCGATGATTTTGCTTTAGTGGATGAGACGGAGCCACCAGTCAGCGCAGATCATGTCCTAGGACATGCCTCTGACTCTGCACGTGCTGGAACAAGCCCTGAGAAATGGGGCTGGATTATGTTTGAGTGTGGAATAGAGAACCTTACTGTCAAAGGTGTTGTAAACATAATGGAAAGTTAAATGTATTTAATTTTTAATCTGATAATTGGAATGAAGATGTTTTACAGACATTCTCTCTTTCTCTCTCTCTCTCTCTATTTCTCTCTCTCTCTCTCTCTCTTTCTATTTTTTCTCTCTCTCTCTCTCCTTTTCTCTCTCTCTCTTTCTCTCTCTCTATTTCTCTCTCCTTTTCTCTCTCTCTCTTTCTCTCTCTCTCTCTCTTCTTTTCTCTCTCTCTCTTTCTCTCTCTATTTCTCTCTCTCTCTTTCTATTTTTTTCTCTCTCTCTTTCTCCTTTTCTCTCTCTCTCTCTCTCTCTCTTTCTATTTTTTCTCTCTCTCTTTCTCCTTCTCTCTCTCTCTTTCTCCTTTTCTCTTTCTTTCTCCTTTTCTCTCTCTTTCTCCTTTTCTCTCTCTCTCTCTCTCTCTCTCTCTCTCTCTCTCTCTCTCTCTCTCTGTCTGTGTGTGTTTCCCAGGGGGGCGTCAATCAGGGGCAGTGCTCTACAGTGCATTTGGAGTGATGGGTGGTGCCGACACTGGTGTTCGAGGTGGTGTATCTAAATCAAATGGCTCTAGTGGATCTCAGACAGGCAGTGGCTACAGCACTGATGTATCTGATGACAACCTGCCTAATGATGCTCATAGCCCTGCCTCTGAACCAAACAACAACTCTGACTCTGATGAGCAGGTGCTGAGGCATCTTATTCATCTTTAATTTGATGTTTGCTGTTTTCTCTCAATTCTGACTGATTATGAATTATATATGCAGGATGAAGGTGTGGAGTCTGATGACCTGAAGAAGGACCTACCCTTATTGCCCCCACCGCCTGACTCCAGCAGTATGAAACTCACCATTAAGGAGATTTGGTTCAGTTTTGCTGCTCCAACTAACATACGATCTCAAACACAGACCATGTCCAGGTAAATGCGCAGTTGTATACAAATGTTTGAGCACCTTAAATGACATGTTTTCTTTATTTTCTGAAATAAAGTGGAAAACTGTTAATGCATCAAATCCAGGAAAATTAATTTTAGTGCATTATTTCTTTTTGTTGAGTTTGATGTATTGTTAAAAGATAAAACATGACATGTGCAGTAACTTTGGCACAGTTCAAAGCGGATGTTTTTCTCCTCATATGTTCATTTTAGCAAATAAGTGTAATAAATAACTGTGCTTTACATTGTGCAGTGTGCTGTCTATAGGCAATCTGTACTTATTTTCACCTAGAAAATCAACAAAAAATGTAATTTGACCAGAAGTGCCACAATTTTGCAAAAGTGGGCACTCACTAGTTTTCCAGTAAACTCCTTAAACAAAACTAAATCTATAGGCTTGGTTTTGTGCTTGCAGGCAGCTCAATCTGTTGAGCACCGCAACTCCTGCCGTTGGGGCATGGCTGGTACCCATTGACCAACTGAAATCCTCACTGCAGAAACTGGACATGGAGGCCACACTACGGGTGTGTGCGGTTATGGGCTGCATAATGTCTGAGGCTCTGGAGGTCAGAAACATTCTTTTAAGATTTGTACCAACACATATACACCATTTCTAACATAACATAACATAACATAAAGTGCCACCACTGACCTAATACAAATATTTGCCTTACTTACAACAGAAGAAGAGCATTCACATCCCATTCCGGAGCAAATATAACCGAGCGACGAAGAGAGCACGGTATCTCCATGAGAATCCATCCTGTTTACTTTGCAACATTTTACATCGTTACCTTCAACAAGCTGACTACAGTGTTATAGAGGAGGCTACTATGGTAAGGCTTCATGACTATTGTATGTTTGTGCATATGTTTGTGAGCTTCTGCATTCTGACTGGTCTTCTTTTGCTCTTAGAATGACGGCCTGCCTGCCCTGGTCACACTGAAGAAAGGTTTGGTTGCACTTGCTCGTCAGTGGATGAAGTTCATCGTTGTCACGCAGGGCTTTAAGGCAGTTGGTCTCCTGCAACCCAGTCATCTGCCAAAACCCAAAGAGCCTGTCCTCATTGATCCTGACCCTGTCCAGGGCTTGGACAGTGGAGCTGCCCTTCAGAGTGACACCAGTGCTGATGGTGTAGAGTTTGAGTTTGATGCAGGTAACTCACACCTTTCTCACTGTTTCTCTCACACTCTTACACATATACACACACGGTAACTTTTAAAGTGAAGATAAAAACTTTATCTTATGATGAAAGTTGGTGTAATAAATGTCCATGTAGTTTTGTACCATTTTACTTGGACCATTCATCATGAAATTTTTACATTGCATGTAAACAGTGGAGGGTGTTTTCAAATTATGTAAAAAAAAATATATTAAAAAAGATGTATATGTATGCTGTGCATTTTGCTTTTTTGTTTTGTTTTTAGGAACAGTAAGTGAACACACAATGCTGCTGGAGGGTGTGTGCAGTAGGCCTGCCCCCACTGGAACCTCTGCCCCTGTGAGTGGCGTTGAGATCATGAGGAAACTGTCTAAATCTCACACACATAGTGAGTCTGGTCTCAAGATAAAGGTATGTTCCTGCCCTAATATTATTACCTTTGCATAACTGTATCATGTTTTTATCATTAACTTGTGCATCAGCTTTGAGTGTGTTTTTTTTTTTTTTTTCTCCCCAGGGCTCTCATCCTTACCAGTCCCTGAGCTACACGAGTGGAGACACCGCGGCGGATTCTCCAGCTCATGTGAGTCGGACAGGGCTGCAATCAAATCATAGTCCAAGGAAAGAGTCATTGCTCAGCTACCTGACAGGAAGCTTCCCCAGCCTGCACAATCTGCTGGAAGCCACACCTCCTCGAACCAGTGAACAAGTGGCAGCGAAGAGCAGCTCTCTGACACGTACAGGTAAACTGATTCTGTGAATGTGTCTTGAAAGTAATGTTAAAAATACAATAAATACTGCAAAAATGTCTAAAAAAAAAGTTTTTCAGAAGATAATGTTTGTGTTGCTTAGGCAATAGTCTGGGTACAGATGTGCTGACAGAGCATCCACTGCTGTCTGAGCCATCATCTGTCAGTTTCTACAACTGGATGTCAATCGCTGTTGGAAACCGACAAGGAGGCAATGTGCAGGAGTCTCCCCTCAACCGCTCTCAGCACAACAGCCTGCAGACTGGAGGTGTGTGCGCGAGAGTGTGTGCGCGAGAGTGTGTGCGTGTGAGTGTGTGCGCGCAAGTGGTTTGATAAATATGCTGTCTCTTGTTAGGTGTACTACCAACCATTCCATCAGCGTCAGACTTTAACACAGTTCTGTCAAGTGATCAGAATACAATGGACACGCACTCTCAGCACACACATTCCCAACACAGCACTAGTCAAGATGATCTACTTGAGCAAGATGAGACCAATCTCTGCCCTGCAGCTGTGCAATTGGCTGATGCACAGGTAAGATACAAGAAACTGCCCCCCCTTCTCTCTTTTTGTTTAAATCTTTATCTCAATGTTTCTCACACTTATACATGGCAAGAATGTTTAGAGTGAATTAAGAAATGTTTTTCTTTGCTTATCCTTGTGTTTCTCAGACGGTCTACTCTGTATTTTAACACTGAAAACACAGAGCTCCTCTTATAATGCATTGACCATTGCTCTTTGTGTGTAGGTGGTGTTTAAGCCTTTGCTAAGTCACACCGGTATCCAGTCTCAAGACACTCCTCAATCGCTCAGTTATAAGATGTATTTTGGGGAGCACCTGTCCTTCAGCGGCACTCTGGAGTGTCTGAGAGCTGACATTGTTGACTCGGACACCAGCAAAGACAGGAGAAACAAACGGGCCCGCAGGTAATGGCTCGACACCTCTCTTTCATTGTCTCCAGTTTACAGAGACCGTAGTCTTTAGGTTTTAAAACATATTTAAGGGTTGATAATTATGTCAACAGTAGTTAAGATCAATGTTTACTCTAAGTGTGAATTTGAAGACGAAGCACTTGGTCAGAAACAACCCTCAGTGATGAAGTTTTGCCCAAGTGAATTCTTAGTGGTCACAGTAATTTATATTTTTACAGGCGTAAAAACAAGCTTATCATTATGCACATGCATGTATGGCAGTAGTTCCTGAATCTGTTTATTGTGTGCCCTTGTTTTTAATTTTTCCAATGCTTATACTCCTTTTTCTATGAATCAGGTAATTAACAAACACTTGCTATGTTGAAGTGGGTGTGTTTTGGTTAGAAACAGCAGTATTACTCCAGAAGTGCTGCATCATTGTAAAGCAATTATGTCATATAATGTATATTTTATACAATGGTTTAAGGGTTACAGACACTGTGTGCAGCACAGACATTAGACACTAGCAAGCAGATATCTATTATAGTGTGATTTGTATAGAGCAGGGTTCTCAGCTGGGGTCCTGGAGAGCCTGTATCCAGCACAGTTTGGTGATTTTTCTCCCTAAAACTGGCATTTAATAAATGAGTTGAACCAGGTACGTTTGAGCAGGGAAATTACCAAATTGTGATGGACCCCAGCCATCCAGGACCGGAGTTGGAGAACCCTGGTATAGTGTGTACATTTTTGTGTCATAGGCAGGGCATGGTGAATCTCCCACCGCTGGAGTTTAAGCCGGCACTGATGATTGAGACTTTCAGTCTAAACGCAGTGATCCTGGAGAAATGCATGTCGTCACCACCGTCCGCAAGCGCGCTCTCATTTCATGAGCTGAGCCGGCGGCCACAGGCCAGCGTCCACTGCCACTTTACCTTGGCGTGCCAAGCTATCCGCCAACACGTGGACATGGCCCTAGTGCGCCTCATCCACCAGTTCAGCACCATGATTGATGACATCAAGGCAACACAGACAGACATCAAACTCAGCCGCTACACAGCTGGCTCTGCTTCACCCACTCCCACCTTCAAGGCTCGACCATACCGGGAGTTCCGTTCCTCAGACTTCAGCCGCAGCTCCCGGGGCAGTCTGAACGGTGCCCCCCGCCTCAGCACGCAGAAGAGCAAGCGGGCTGCTGCCGGGCCGGGCCTGGACACGCTGACCCGCAATAGGGAGCCGCGGGGCAGGAGCTCTCTAGGCAGGTCAGAGAGACGGACATCCAAAGTGTCACGCAAGGGCTCGCGGGACGTTGCAGATCACATGACCATCCAAATGGACGACTCTGACTCCATTACAGTGTCTGAGCAGAGCGAGCCGTCAGCCGAATGCTGGCAGAACATGTACAAGCTGCTCAACTTCTACTCCCTCATTTCTGACCCTACTGGCATCCTGGAGAAGAGCCATGACAATGCACTCTCAGGTGGGCAAGCCAAAAAATTGATTTACAGTTTTTCCCTTTACCCCAAAAACGAGTCGATCAGCCAGATCATCTGTGTGTGAAATTTGAAAAAGCTTGGCTAAGTGTGTTGTTTATTTTTATAGCTACCAGTAAGTCATACTGTGTCTGAAATCACATTGGCAAGTTTGTGTCTCCTTAATGAAGAGCTGCAGGGGATTTAAGTATGTTAAGAAAGGCTTTAAAGATGTAATTACATTATTTGGTTGACTTTTGATTGCTCTTTGTTAGCCAGTTTTAGCCGTTATAGCTCTAGTTCTACACTAAAGAAGCAAAAATTTGAACTCCAAATACCTGGGGTAAGAGGACGATTTACCTAAATATTTTTTTTAAATAATAACAAACTGACTTGTTTACACTAACGCTGATTATAGAAATGAGCAAAGTGCAGCAAAAATCTCCTGCTGCTGCTGTTTTCAGCTATCCCAGCTTTGGGATGTCTAGACAATTAGCCTTCTTACAGCTACAGCATACAATTAAATGTCTTGGCTAAGCTACTGCGTATGGTTTAAGGGTGAAGTTCTGTCAGTTTGATCTTAGGCCTGTTTTAAGTGTGTTTTTGGTACATTTTAAAAAATGTATTGATTTTATTTTGCCAGAGGGTGGACGGAGCCCTGCAGAGCCTCCCTGCCGGTTGGTGTTTGAGTCAGAGGCAGAGTCTCCTCCAAGCCGACCAGGACGTAGGAGGAGCTTGGTGAGCTCTGAGCCTCAGCATGTTACGCTGATAGTGTTTGGTGTGGGCATGGTGAACCGTACGCATCTGGAAGCAGATATTGGAGGACTGACCATGGAGGCAGAACTCAAGAAAATACACGGCAGCTTCACGCTGAAAGAGAAGATGAAGGGTAATGGCTACAAAAGCACACCTGCACAAGTCTGCTGCAAATACACATACACACACACTGACACTCTTTGCTCTCTGTAGATATTCTTCATCAGAAGATGACTGAGACTTGTGCATCCGCCCACATTGGTGGAGTGAACATCGTACTTCTGGAGGGAATTACACCAAACATTCAGTCAGTATCTGCTCTTGGCTTTACATTCTTTCTTCCACATTTTGACCTAAACCTTAAACCTTTTAGCAACTTAACTGCTCACATCTTACTCATTGCTGCCACTGTTACTATTATAACTTTTATTAGCAATTCCAATTACTAATGCTATTATTAGTTATGTAGAAAAATGAAAGCTTTGATGTAATGTAATGAATTATGTCTGAGGTTTTTATGTTCTATGTAAAAAAAGTGCTTTTTACTTTTGTGCACTTTGAAATAGGCTTGGGCGGTATCTGTTTTTTCATACCGCTCTGCATTTTACATCAGTTTGGGCTTTGTTTTGTTTGTGTGTGCTAGCATTTTTGTTTTGTCAAGGGGGCCTGGAGCAGGGTGGCAGAGCAGTGTTGCAGTCTGCATGTTTTTCCACTCATACACTGACCTCTGATTGTGTGTACTGTGCACTGCAATACAACACCTGAGTACAGAAAGAGGAGCAGTATTAACTGTAGTGAAAAATCATGCATTTAAGATTACTAAATAACCAGACATACTGTTACACCTTCATACCGCCCAATCCTACTTTGAAAGATTGTTTTTTAAGGTTTTTCAAAATTATTTTCTTGATAGGCTGATCTAGGAAATCTATGAATTATCCACAGGAAACTCACCTTCCTTTCATTTTTATCTCTCTTTTTCTATTTATTATTTGATTATTTTTTTGTTTATTTGTTTTACTTTTTCTTGCTTTTTTCTTTCTTTGTCTTCCTTTTCTTTTTCGGTGTTCCCTTTCCTTTTCATGATTTTCTTTCTTTATTTTTTGTATTTGTTTTTTCTTTCCTTTTTATTATTTCTCTTTGCTTTGTTTTCTTCCTTTCTTTCTTTTTTCTGTTTTTGTCTTTCTTGCTGGCAGACTGGAGGATTTCCCAACCTCCCCTACCAGCACAGCCAAGCAAGAGTTTCTGTATGTTCAGATTTCTTCTATAACCTTTCTATATTCCTTACACCACCTTTCCTACGATCTAATGCTTTCTTTGTGTTCAGTACTAGAATTAAAATTTATGAGACATCTCAGATATTCATTGTAGTGTGGAATGGACTTCTCATCCCATGGTTTTTGTGTGTGTTTTTTTTGTTTGTTTATAAACACTACCTTACATCACACTGTGCTCTACTAAAATCATCAAGCTGTTCGTAATCTACTTACTTCATACTTAGCCCCTTCATTGACCTGTCTGTGTTTAGTGCTGGGGATCTCAACAAAATGGCTAAAGGTTTCCACAGGCACACACAGGACAAAATCTGTGTTATTTACAGTAAAGAGTAGTTTGGGACAACTTGGGAAGGGATACTTTCAAGGTAAAATTACAGATAGCCAGTGTTTGAATTTCAGTACTAATGACTTTTTATCATCAAACAGTTTCATGTGAATAAGTTATTTTAGCTTATAGGTAGTCAAAATGTGACCGGAATGACCTTTTATTCTTATAAGACATAGTAGTCAGTAATTATATGGTATAATATGAGATGATTTACAGTAATGTGGTATTATTGCTAAGCATGAATGTCAGTTGAGAATCCCTGGCCTTAAGCCTTTGATTTGTTTTAACAGGGGGTTGAATCAGTATCACTGGGCTGATTCATAGTGATGAAATTGTCTGCTAAACCCTCAGCAGATTTGACCAAAAATTTGCCCTAAAGAGTAATGAGAAATTGACTTAATGATTTATTGTCACTTTTTTTATCATCATGTACCAAAAGCTTTTTGTCATTACTTTCGTGGATCTGTGAAATACATTCATAAAAAACATCGGCGTTCTCACCCCAATCCTCCTTTCTCATTGGCTCCTTTGTAGTTCATTGCCTCCTTGTAGTTTCTTGTTGTCAAACTTTGATCTCTCAACTGCACAAAAGCCATTTGTTCAAAACATTGTGCACATTTTATTCATTGTGTTGATGGCAGAAGTGTAAAATCAAAGAATTTACATTTGTGAAGCTGTGTATGTGTGTCTGTGTGTTCTAGAACGGTGGTGAAATGCAACATTGCTAAATCTCAGGCTCTGTACAGTGCCCAGCGTGGGCTGAAGACCAATAATGCTGCAGTATTTAAAGTGGGTGCCATCATGATCAATATTCCACAACACCCTGCAACACTGCATAGCATGATGGTTCGCAGTTCCCACCAACTCTCAAAACAGATCTCCGACCTTATTCGTCAGCCTTCTAATCCGTGAGTCAAAACCTTTATTGAGATTTTTTTTTTTTTTAGACCAGGTTCTCAGAAAAATATTGATTTTAAGCAAATATTGGGACCATTTTCTGAGAGCTAGTTTTGCCAGCCAAGGATTTAGTCCAGTGAAAAGGTCTAGCTTATTTATTTGTATTCTTTTCATTTTTTGCACACATTCACTTATGTTAACTGGAGTCTGTTCATTTTAGCCCACCCCCAAATAGGGAAGAAACACCCACTCCTCAGCCATCTGATAAAGCTTCAAGTGTTAATCAGACTCCAGTGGAGGCCATCGAGTTTCCACAGCTGCCTGAAGGATTGGAGAAGAAGCCAATTGTGCTGAAGTTCAGTGCCATGCTAGACGGGATCACTATCGGTGCCGCTCTGCTGCCATCTCTGAAAGCGGAGTATAAGATGGGAAGAATGAAGAGCCATGGGATGACTGGTATTTCCTTTGGCATTTTATAGTGTAATGATTCCGTGTTTCCCCCAGAAACCACATAGGAGTGGAGGGATGGGGTAGACAGGTTTATTTCTAGTGCCTAAATACTGCAGGCATATGTCATTAACCTAATAGGGTAAAACCCTGTGATGTTCAGGTGCACCAAATTTATAAGGAACTAAACAGGACCTCTACCATGTACCTACTCTCACTCATTTTCTCTGAGACACCATATAGTTTCTCTTTGTAACCTCTTTATAGCAGTGCAGCTGCACATAGTACACTCAGACCAATGCATCCCCCTCTGGCATCCCACTTTTGTCTTGGTGTTTTGCTTTGCTGTGAATGATTCACCATTCAGGTTATATCTGATCAGTGGTTGTCCTGTGTGAATGAGGTACAAACTGACACTTTCCATACCAACAGATTGCAGGTCAATAAATGCAGGCCTATAATTACACAAGTGCACCTGTATTGTAGACACACTTTTATTTGTTAAAATGGTCAGTAGTTATAGATAAAAAGTAGGTGTACCTAATAAAGTGGCATCCCAGCCTATATAGTTAAACGTTTAAGAATAGCTTTTTTTCTATTTTATGCTTGTTCTCACACACAACCTCTCAACTTGGAGTATTAGTTACACCTTAAAATGTTTCTGTACTTCAGTCCAAGGAAGTGTGTGAATGCAAAACTATTTTGTCTTGTTTTCCAGGTGCCCAGACAAGGTTCACATTTGAGCTGCCCAATCATAAACTGTGTTTCCAGTCCAAGGTGTCACCAGTGGATGTGTCAGCCATGCCTCCCTCAGCCAGCCTGACCCTGCCTCAGGTCACAATGTCTGGAGAGTATATCATCCAGGAACATGAAGGCCACAGTGATACAACCTGGGTCCCTGATGACATGCCCACTAAACATGGCAACTATCTCCAGGGCAACTACCTGCGCTGTGTTGCTGAGGTCAGTAATTTATCCTGATAGCTGCAGTCTTTTGTGTCGTCACATTTTAAATGGTTCATGAATCGTAAATATAGACGTGTGATTTAACTTTTCATTTGATTCCTCCACTTCAGATCGGCTCGTTTGAGCACAACCTGACCACAGATCTTCTCAACCACTTAGTCTTCCTCCAGAAGGTGTTCATGAAGGAGGTTAATGAGGTCATCCAGAAAGTCTCAGGTATTCAGCCCTGAGGATCATGTAGTTTTGCTTATGGGTGTTTTATTGTTTTTACACCACAGTTAATTGATTGTTGAAATGAAATGCCAAATAAAGAATAACCGTGTTCTACATTTGTGTATGGTGTTTGCTCATCTTTGTGTACATGTACGTGTGCATTTAGGAGGAGAGCAGCCTATTCCCTTGTGGAATGAACATGATGTATCTACTGATGGAGACAAACCTAAAATCCTGCTCTACTCACTCAATCTCATGTTTAAGGTACTTTTAAGTTTTTCTTCTTTCTAGAATTACAGCAATTTGTATTAATTTTCGTTTTTGTGAAAAGTAAAAGTAAACTTTGTTGTGGTATCACTGTTCAATGGTCAAGTGTTATTTTGTTTTTAATACTTTTTAATTTATAGCCTAAATAGAATTAGAATAAAACTAAATCACCCTAAAATGCCTTATCCCAGTTGTATATGGAATGGGTAATGTTTTGTTAACTCCGGTTTCCTCCCACAGTCCAAAGGCTGCAGTAGGTTGATTGGATGTTCTAAATCGCCCATAGGTGTGAATGTGTGTATGAATGGTTGTCTGTCTGTGTGTTGCCCTGCGATGAGTTGGCCTCCTGTCCTGGGTGTACCCTGCCTTAGGCCCGCAGTCCGCTGGGCTTGGCTCCAGCTTCCCCGCGACCCGGAAAGGAAGAAGGGGTTTAGAAAATGAATGGATGTTTTGTTAAGGGCAGAATGTTGTAAACATGGAAAATGTTATTGTTTTTCATTAATGTAATCAATATCTAATTGTAGGGCATTCAGATGACTGCCACTACTCCTTCCATGAGAGCTGTGCGATTTGAGACAGGGTTGATTGAGCTTGAGTTGTCCAATCGAATTCAGTGCAAAGCCACACCCACAGGAAGTAGCTATCTAAAGCTGTTTGGGAAGTGCCAAGTGGATTTAAACCTTGCCTTAGGACAAATTGTCAAACACCAGGTATGTTTTTTTTGTTTGTTTTTTTTTTTGGTCCACTAATGTGTGTACACCTAATACATATTGCTTACTTTATGATAATGCTCTTTATGCTAGGTTTATGAGGAGGCGGGATCGGATTTTCATCAAGTTGCATATTTCCGCACTCGGATTGGCTTGCGCAACGCTCTACAAGAGGAGATCAGTGGTTGCTCTGATAAAGAGGCTGTCCTTATCACACTAAACCGGCCAATTGTGTTTGCCCAGCCAGTGGCATTTGACAGAGGTAAACTGTATTAGTACGTCATTAGTCTCTAAATGAATATAAGACACATACAGAGGTGAACTTGCCTACAACAAGTTTATCCTTTTAATGCCAATGTGAGATAACCAAACCTCACTGGAATCTTAGACGTCAAATGGAAAAAAAAAAAAAAAGTTAAATGCATTCGATGGCTGTTCAGCTGTGTTTAAGGCTTTGTAGCATATTCCACAAGCTGTTTATTCTACAGCGTCTGTGAGCATGTTAGTGCATTCAGTAGGTTTGTTTAAGAATCATTAGGGTGTCTACAGCAATACATAGACATCTTAAGGAAAATGTACTTTTAATACTTTATAACATTAGACTGAACTTTTACTTGTAGTGGAGTAATATTGCAGGGGTATTTATACATTTACTGAAGTAATGGAGGTGTGTACTTTGGCTACCTCTGAGTGCATATGTGTATGACTGGTATTAACACTCTGTGTGTGTTTCAGCCGTGCTTTTCTGGCTGAACTACAAAGCAGCATATGATAACTGGAAGGAACAGCGACTGGCGTTAAACTCTGACATTCATGTGGCCACTAAAGAGGTGGTGGACAAGCTTCCAGCGATCCAGCAGACCAGTGTTCAGGCCTTCAGCACTCTCTTCCTGCAGCTCACAGTCAATGACCTGGGCATTTGCCTACCTATCACTAGTACCTCGCAGGTAATGGTATAGCCCACATAGTTTTTTCCACTGTTTATTTTTGCAGCAATATTTTATTAAGCAAGCAAACTTTTTGTGCTCTTCTCTTTAAGAATAGTTACAACCCAGTTTATAAAAAAAAATGGGATGCTGTTTAAAATGTGAATAAAAACAGAATGATTTGCAATGATATGATACGATGATTTGCAAATTTAAACTCAACATTGTGTTGGAAATGAGATATTATACACATTTTGAAAAAATATGCTACCAGCTGCTGCCATGTTTTAAGGACCTATCAAAAAAGACTGGAAAAGTTTTGAAATGCTTAAAAAAAACACTTGTTGGACCATTTCACAACTGGCCCTCAGACAGTACTCAATGCAGACGCGATTCTGTGTTACTTGCTAAGATAAAACTGTACTATGCAAGTAAGAAACCATATATAAATACAATTCAGAAACATGGTTACCTTCTCTGGACCTAAGCTCATTTAAGATGCACTAAGGTGAAGTGGAAAGCTGTCCTGTGGTCTGACCAATCAAAATTTGAAATTCTTTTTCTAAACCATGAGTTGGGTGCTTACGAGGAGAAAGACCAGTCAGCTTGTTGTCAGTGCACAGTTCTAAAGCCAACATCCATGATGGTGTGGAAGAAGACTTATGACAGTAGAAGAGTCTAGGGGCTGAACAACAATGCTTTGTTCTTTTCTATTGTCGTCCTTTAGACCAATCACAGCTTAGATTTTGACACGGGCTCAGCACTGGTGCTGACCATAGAGAGCACTCTGATCACAGCCTGCTCATCGGAGTCTCTGGTCAGTAAAGGACACTTCAAGAACTTCTGTATTCGCTTCGCCGAAGGCTTTGAAACTTCATGGGATGACTGGAAGCCTGAGATCAGAGGAGACCTAGTGATGAACGCTTGTAAGTAATGCTTCTGCAACATGTCACCAAAGTCTATAAAATGCACATTCATTTCAGGCTTTATGTCTTGTCAGAAAGCAAAAATATAGTCACATTACTTAGTTCAAGTTAAACAAATGATACCGTTTAACTAAATGTAATAGATCTGATTCTTTTTTTAATCAGATTTGAGCCTTTTTCATGTGAAATTTTAGATAAGATGCTTATCTGGAATCAAAATTCACCCCCCCCCCCTTTTTTCTGCACCTTCTACAGCATTTTGGCTCTGACTAAGGAAAATGTATGTGGAACTTTTTAGGTCAGAGATTTGTTCACACCAATGTCATATGATTCGATTAAGAACAAACCTGTGAAAGACTGAATCAGAGTAAAAAGTCAGGATTGACCAATAAGGCTTTTAATGTAAACCTTGCCTGTTTACGGATTAGATTTAAGGGAGATATGTTGTATTTTTTTTGTTTGTTTTTTTTAGGTGTTGTCCCTGATGGCACATATGAAGTTTGCTCAAGGACAACAGGCCAAGCTTCCGCAGGTAGGCACAGATGTGCGTTTCTGTCTGCGCTTGTATATTTGGAGCGTATGCCTTATCGTTGTTCACTGAGCCAACAATGGATCCATCTTGCAGAGAGCAGCAGTGCTGGTACTTGGACCCTAAACATCCTGTGGAAGATGTGTGGAATAGACGTGCACATGGACCCCAATATTGGCAAACGTCTCAACGCCCTGGGAAACACACTCACCTCTCTGACCGGTGAAGAGGACATAGATGACATCACTGACCTGAACTCTGAAAACATGGCTGACCTGTCTGACGAGGATGAAAGTGATGGCATGTCCCCCACTATACACATGGTCAGTGCTCTCTTCCAAATAGCTATAGAGCTTGTACTGTTGGAGGCCTCTCTTTGGGTATTTGTGATCATTTATTTTTGGAAAAAAAAGGAATACTTCAGTGTTTTGTTTATATATTTATTTAGCTTTAGCACTCATTGACATCTAAGTATGTTTATTCAGCTTATTCCACTCCCAACTGGTCATTAGAGATTCTGATGAAAATTGCTGGAGTATCCCTTTTAGAGCTTCGACAGCAGCTGTTTGACCTCTCTTTTTGTCTATTAGTCTATAGAATTATATGGAGTCACTGTGTTAGTGCTTTAGTGTTCTGTGTGCCCTGTGGAAGGTATGTACTGTACATGCTACATGTTTGTGAAAGTGTGTTTGGCTAGCTATGTGTATGGCCATTGTTTACAGTGTGTTGAAGGAGATCTGAGCCCCAGAGTCTCATTCAGGAAGAGGCTGGTGAACAGCATTCTGGGTCTTAGCCCCACACTGCCCCCTCGCTCTCCCTCAGCACACTCAGAGTATCGGGATGTTTCTGCTGCGTCCTCGATCACTCGCTCCAAGTCGAGAAGTGTTCGACTGCCTCCCTCTGCCAGTGCACAAAGAGCTAGACACCCAAGACCCCTATCATGGGGCTGTGTATGTACTAAAGAGTTCAGCCTGTCTCTCTTTTTATCTTTCTCTCTCTTTTGATCTCTTTCTCTGCATCTGTGTTGCCCTTGTTTAAAAAAAACCTGTGTGAAAACTAAATTTAACAACAAATACACATCAGATATTTATTTTGATAAAACTATTCCAGTCTATATGCTCCTTAATGAATGTGACTGATCTGGCTGTCTATAAACGTTTTGCTACTTTTTGGCTTACAATCATTTCTGGTTCAGTTTTGCTCTTGTAGATGGCGTATTCACTTTATGACTAAGTCAGTGTCTGAAGTGAAACTGAATGGAGTCCAGTCAGTGCTGGGGATTTAGGGGCAGCTTGGAGTTTTCTGGAACCTATTGCTCATTGTCTGTCGTCTGATACTTCTCACTATGAGAAATGGGTGACAAATCTCATTTCAGTGCCCCTTTCTCCCAATCCCTATGGGCCAAAAGGGTATGGTTCTGTGTGAGTGAGGATGAAGTGTGCTTCAGCAATCAATGTGTGTGAAGTGGGCTGGTGTTTTGCTATACGCTATGGTGTAAAAATTGTGGGACATAAATTCTCTTGTGGCATGCACTGCATCTCTGTAGGAGCGTAGCATTTTGATTTTTGGGATTGCCGTTTGTGTGTGTGTGTGTGTGTGTGTGTGTGTGTATGCCAGTGATAGGGCTACATGTTTTAATAATGAGTTAATATTGACTTTCTTCTCCCTTATAGGAATCCATTGACCCACGCAGGCAGGTGGTTGCGGGTAATCAGATTATCGATGCCCGGGGGCGTAAATTCACCAAACGCCTGGTGGACATCAGAGAGCTCAATGAGCAAGCCAAAGTCATTGATGACCTCAAGTAAGACATCTTCAGGTCATTAGATCAAGACCACAAGCACACACAAAGGAATAGATACCAAATGAGTTTTCTGTCTCCCTTTTCTCCTATTTCTCTACTGCTTCTACATTTTTGCTCTTTTGGTTCTCTGTCTCTGTCGTGTTTCTCTCTGTCTAACTCTCTCCCACTCTCCCTCCCAGAAAACTGGGAGCAAGTGAGGGAACTATAAATCAGGAAATCCAGCGGTACCAGCAGTTAGAGTCAGTTGCTGTGAATGATATTCGACGTGATGTGCGTAAAAAACTCAGACGGTCCAGTATGAGGGTGAGTAATCCTTTATCAGCACCTGGTGCAGCTTTTTACACAAGATTTGTGCTCTCAGAAGATAATACAAAAGCTGTGTGTCACACAGGCAGCATCTCTGAAGGATAAATGGGGTCTGGGCTATAAGCCCAGCTACAACAGGTCAAAGAGCATCTCCGCAGCAGGTAGACCACCCATGAAGAGGATAGAAAGGCAGAGGTAAACACTTTTTAAAGAGCAGTGTAATTAATGAGTTTGTGTGATTACTTTAATTTAAATGTGATCTCTTAACTATGTTAGTTCCAGACTAGGAGATATGGATGACTTGCCAGACATCAAAGTGGATGCTGCCTCTCCAGGACCAAGGGTTACCTTCAACATCGACACGGTAGATTGTGTGTGCGCGCATGTGTTCATGTGTGCACGTGTGTGTGTGTATTTTTGGTGTGACCATGTGCACAGTGTGTATTGTACTCTTATAATTTTCCTAATTTCATGATTTATAATGTTTATTCCTGTTAGTCCATTGCTTCATGCTCTCCATTCCTTATACATATTTCTGTTTACATCTCACATGTAGTCTTACAAGAATATTTACTTACACACACAAGTGTACACAAACACATTTTTCCAGTTGCTCTGGTTTTTGTTCAGCTGTGTGTGTTTTTCTGTGTCCTGTATGTGTGTCATGTTAGGAAAGGTTCTTTAATCTTCTGTTGTCAGAGCCTTTCTTGCACATGTGCCCCCACTGGAACACACACCCCTTTTATATTTAGATGGTTTATTTCATACATGTATTTATGTTTAAGATGAGTAATGTGGCGCTGGACACCCTACAAACTCCACTCCCAACCCTTCAGAGTTCGGCCGACTCTGTCTTCAAGGTACTGCTAAAATGTGAAAATCACTTTATGAAAATCCGTTTATTTCTGGATAACCAAATCTGCCGTTTCAAAACCCAATCAAAGATGGAAGCACAAATAAAGCTGCCACACCTCTCTACCCTGACCTCTGGCTTTCCACTGGATCAGTTTCATGCCCGTGTCCTGCCTCAGCCGCACTGAAACTAAAATGTGCCTCTTTCTCTCAAAAACACACACCCATCCTGCTCGTCATCCCATGCACGTCTTTCCGGTTGACAGTTTCCTCTGGAACTGGGTTTATGTCTTGCATTTCTGCGCTGTTGGTGTTTACTGTAGCTTCCTTGTCATCTGTCTTTTCATTGCTTCATCTCTCATCCCTCTCTCCTCCGTTGGGTTTTGGAGAAATGCATGTATTGGGAAAAGGAGAACTACTCTCCTCAGTACTAAGTGGTTTTAAGCAGCTGGTCAACAGATTTGGTTACCATGAGCATTTAGTTGGTGCTATAGGGCTAAGTGAATGTGTTCAGATTGACCTGTTTAACCTGTGGGTTTGTCTTCATATAGTAGTTAATGGGACGAATCAAATTGCATTCACAGGCACATTATCTTGTTTTAGCTAGAAGATAGTTTAAAAACTAAAGCCGGGTGCTCCTGAGTAGTGCAGCTGACTAAGTGTTGGTCCTGTTGTTGAGATGTCACAAGTTTGATCTTTGGTGATGCCACAGCTATTTGTAGCCAAGGGGTCCAAGAGCTTAAATAAACTCACTCTCTCTGAGTGGGTAGGATGGTCTCTTTCATATCAATGTTAGACAGCACAGGCTTCGTCTAACTGACATAACAGAATTAGTCGTTAGCGTATTTATAAGTAAATAAGTACACCTCATGGATTTTTTTTTCAACATTTGAACAAGCAAACATTTACCTTCTTTAATAAAGTGCCTGCAGATAAAGGTCATATACCTGAGCAAAAGCACAAGACAAAATAGCTTTTGTTAATTAATATGAAAATGAAAATATCAATAGAAACATTTAAACTGTGAAGAAAGTAAGTACCCTCTTGGCCTTAGAAACTAGTATTGCCCATTTTAATAAAAATAACAACCTCTAGGCCTTTTACACAGTTATAATTGTCCACCAGTATCTGACATTGGCTAATTGAATTTTTTGACCATCATTTCATGCAAAGTTCTCTCACTTGCAGTATTTTTTTAGTGTTTTCTTGCACATACTTCTTTTCAACATTTCAAAGGGGTTCAAATGGGTGCTTTAAGTAGGCCATTCCTTAACCCTCCTTTTCCTCTTTATGATCCATCCCCTGGTGGATTTGCTAGTGTGCTTAGGATCATTTTCTCTGTTTGGATATAAAGTAAATGCTTTGTGGAACATTCTGGAGAGATCTTGTCCTGACAGCTGGATCAGTGAAAAGACTTAAGAAATTCCCCAGTACTTTAGGATAGATAGTGATAGAAAGCTAGAGATCTAGAAAAATTAATGGATCACTAGACTGATGCTCTGACTGTTGACTCTTGCTGATTGAAGTTCCCGGAGGAGACAGAGATGGACTTATTGTCTGTCACCATTGATGATCCTGCTCGCCATTACCCATCATGCTCAGTGTTCAGTGCACCTACCACGCCTCAAGTCTTCTCACCCAGCATTCCCTTCCAGCCCGATGACAGTCGCCGTGACGACCTGTCCACCTCTTCATCAGAGGACTCGGACAAGGATGACGAATTTGACCGCGAGAGGACGCACAGCTATTACCGCCGGCCAGTGTGAGCACCTCTTTAAGTATATAGTTTGCACACATTCAGTTAACGAAAACAAAAGGCTGGATTCAGAGATTCGCAAACAAAGCCTGAGTTCAGCAGAGGATAAAAGAAATACTTCAACGTTTTTCAGCCTAATCTTTAGCTGCTTCATCTGTAGACAACCATCAGGAATCATGGTTCATCATCTTAACACATTTTACTGTATTTAGAAATAAATAAGAAATGTAATATCATATAATACTCAAATAAAAGCCACAGGACAGTTGCAAGTAAAGGCTTGAGGTATGGGATTTTATAACATGAAAATTACAACAGTTAAACATTAACACAGGTCACGGGTAGAATTTATTCCCAATGCTTTTCTAAAGATTGTGAAGAATTCACTTTTGAGCACTGAAATGAGTAAATTTGCAGTTTTGGAGACTGTTGCATTTTTCTAAATTATTCTGGTACACATGCATGATCAGTCAGAAATTCACTGTCCTACATATACACATTTTACATAAACGAGCTTAAAAACATCTCTTCTCTTGTACTTGGCTCTCAGGGTACAGAATATGGAGGTCTTGTAGGTACAGTGCAATTGATTGATGCTTGAGACCCCGTGAAAGCCCCTAAAGGTTTTCGGAGGTCTCTGGAAAAATAATGTGAAAAATTGTTCCTTGCAATTATTAGAAAATCTTTTCGGACAGTGACTCAAGCGTGTGCATGTATGAGGTTTGAGTGTGTGCATGTATGCATGTGTTAGAGGTTAGGAGAGTGTGCTGCTTGGGTTCTGACAACAAAGTCACCCAACCTCAATCCTAATTTGAAACAGCAGGTAAAATTACCACAGACACACACACTCTGGCTGAAGTGTGCGTGGTTTGTGGAAAAGTGGGCATAACTGGACAGGAGCTCAAGACTAGTATAATCCTTACTTTACAGGACTGATGGTGTTATTAAGGTAAATGGACCCATAACCAGGTACTATGACAAATTATGTATGTGACTAATTTTTTATCCAATAGGTTTACTTGCTGACTGTGTTTAAATCTGTAAGTTTTCTGCTTTTTTCTAAGCACAGGGAAGCATGTTGAAAGTGAAAGTGAAAGTGATTATTATACACACTCAAGCACCACAACGAAATGCAACCTCTGCATTTAACCCAGCACACGTGGAGCAGCGGGCAGCTATCAACAGCGCCCGGGGAGCAGTGATGTGGGACGGTACCTTGCTCAAGGGTACCTCAGTAGTGCCCGGGCCAGGACTCGAACCCGAGACCTTCAGGTCTCAAAGGCAGTGTCCTAACCACTAGGCCACCACTGCCCCAAACTGTCGCCCAACGTGGGGCTCGAACCCATGACCTTTAGATTAAGAGTCTCATGCTCTACCGACTGAGCTAGCCAGGCTACAAGTTTGGTCTTTTGTTTTGGTCAAATTGATGTCCTGTGCTGCACTAATTTCTGTCCTCGTCCACACCTGAATGGCCTTCGCCGCTCAGCGCGACCTCAGACGGCGCGTCCGACGCTGGGAATGTTTCCCTCCTGCGGAGCTCGACTTTCTCCATCCAGAGGCTTCACCTTCCTTTGTCTTCCACTTCTTGGGTTTCGCGCAGACGCACCTGATTCTGGCTGTAAGGCCCCGGGCGATGTGGATGCAGTTAGTATGCAACCGAACTCACAAATCTAATCACAGCCAACACTGACAGACAGACGAAACCAATGCAGTAAATTGGATTGGCCCTAAAGCCTCCCCGGGTACGAGAGAGTGCAGTGAAAGTAATGCTTTGCTCTGGCGTACCTCCATCTACTGCAGCGCGGCTAATAGCGGCAGACAGCTCGAAGCGAGACTGATTGGTTAATAATAATTGATTTACAGCCAAGCAGGTGCTCGGAATTGCAGTCGCCGTGGAAGTGCACAGCTTCTTTACTGCGTCTTCTGCTCTGTGACAGCACACCTGACTCCTGAGGAGTGGGACCAAGCTAGCGACGTGAAGACGGTCGGACAACTATGGTGAGTTGATTGGATTCTTCATAGATTCAGTTGTCGCATGCAGCTTTGTCTTGGCATCAGTTTCCACCGAAATCGTAAAAAACACAAAGAGCAAGCGTTTGCATGCCGTTAGTTTAGCTCTGGAGGACCGCGACCGTCCCATGATCCTTCAGTCAGAGTCTGATCCCAGTAGCAGCAACGATGTTTTTGCCGTGTCAGGAGGATTTTTAACACAACAACGCCAAGGTTCAGGTCTAATAAAAAGACACTGATCCATATTCACTCAAACCCCACAGGTTAAACACACTCTAGACTGTCTGATTACTGCCCCCCACAGGTAAACACACAGAATTACAGTCTGGACTGTCTGATTACTGCCCCCCAAAGG
>JBBPDA010000145.1:15000382-15042104 GCA_037974385.1 Arnoldichthys spilopterus
CTTCATATAATTACAAATCGTATCTGGATGTGAAATATCGGGGGGGCAGGTTTATTTTCATGCAGTACTGTTGGAATTCAGAAACCAGGACAGCTGTACTTGATATATGACGCTTGTGCTTTTCCTTTTTGAGTCTTAACATCTCTGTTCTTTGTTGCTAGTTTTATGAAGCAGATCCACTCTATTAGGTTCCACCTGCCAAGCTTAAAAAATAATCAAATGCTCACAAATTTGTGCTCCAAGTGTCAGTATAAATGTCAAAGTGGTTTAGCCCAATTGATTGCATGATTTTTCTTTATACATCTACAGTAGCATTAACATGCTTTCCTGCTGAAAGTGGGTTAGTGCTGATCTGGTGCTGGTTTTGCTAGTCATCCAACATGGTGCTGGATTTTTTTCATGCTTAGGTGGAAGTTAAATACTAATTTCCACTTATTATATTGCACAATTATGCATTTCTATTTCAAGTAATAAATGTGGCACGTGCTTTCATTTGGGAACCTTTCAGTCAGTACTTAAGAAGAATTCTACTGAAATCACAGCCTCCAGACATTTCATTTTCTTCTACTTTTCCTTGCAAAGGAAATATGTCTATCACACAGAACGTTTCAGAGCTCAACAGATTTTCACTAATGTGACCACAGTCTGGGGATGATGAAGGATCTTTCAAAACCTTGATCTGTAGTTTCTGAAGTAGAACAAAAAGTTGATGTACCTTTTATTAATCATTTTCTTATAACCTCTTTCACTTTTTTTTTCACTTTTCATTCGCTTCCAGATGTTTAAAGTTAATTATTTACCATAAATTCTCAGAACATTTATGTTAAATGTAATATATTAACATTTCATTTTATATTTAACAACACCCTAAAAGAGAACTGAAGGTGACCAGTCGTTCTGGAGTAGTTTTCCTCACTTAAGACCTAAGTCGTCATACAAAAATAACACGTTGGTCAACTAAAAGGCTGCCCAAACTTTTAAACGTTACATTTAGTTTATATTAAATTTAGTAAATACATGAAAATCAAGCTGTTAAAACGTGTGTATATATATATAAACATATGTTCAGTTAAAAATAAATGCACTAGCCACTAAACCAAAAACACAAACTGCCAAGTTTTGGAAACTATTGCAGGTTTCTACCTGTGTACCCAGTATTTACTTCCCCGAATAAACTACTTTTACTTTCTTGAACATTGGTCTGAATAGTTATTAGTGGTATTGAGTAATTGAGGATCCTTAACACTTTGCTAATTCAGTCATATTTAGTCTTAAAGATGACATTTGACATCAGCATTCTGGCACATTTCACATTCGAACATTTACGACACTAAACAGCATCAGTGATGTTCTAAGGCCAAGAGACAAATACATGTTAATTGTGCCTGTGTAATTCTCTTCTTTAGATTCAGGCTATGAGTTGTAATGTCTCATCACAGCTCACGAATTACATCTCTGCATAACATTGTACTTCTGAAGTCCAGCTGTTGAAATTGAAAGTCTTTTAATACATTTATAACTGTGTCCGACTTTGATTCTGGCTACTGCCCAATGAGAAGCATCACACATAAAAAGCATCAACTGTGCTTATGCACTCTTCTAAAGACCATGAAGAAAACTTGAAGACCTGCAAGACACTAACCCTAAACAAACACTGATTCTGACAGAAACATACATAAGCAAGAGAAGTTTTGGATCGGAGTTGCGCTCTCATTGGGAAGACACACACACTGAACTGCTTAAAAGCTTTATTTGACCCAAATATCACAGAAGCGCCCTGTCAATGAACTGTGCCTTTTTTAAAACTCTGAATAGGTAGATTTCACAGAGAATTATTTAACATTCTAGCATGTTACGTAAACTCAAAAAAAATGAGCTAACAAAAATGTGCTAAAATATGCTGCTCTATTGTTAAATGCTTTCTATAATTGACTATAAAAAACGAAAATTCAAGGGCTATCCATAGTGTCTTAAATTTAACAAAACCACTGGTTATTAAAAAAAACAAAAAAAAACAAACAAACAAAAAACAGACTCCATTGACAATCTGTTGCTATCCATAATTCCAGTATTATTATAATTTTGGTCTTTCATATACATTTCCATATACATATCTACTGTTAAAAAAGGCATCTATCTCAAACAATAAAACAGGTGTAAAAAGATTCAAGTTTGGCGTCAGTAATGCTGTGTAGTAATGAGGCTGTTTGGTCTGCTGGCTCTGTGTTGAATGCACATTGACAAGTGTGCATGAGTGTGTTTACAGTGTGCGCACACTCGATTCAGAGAGGTTGAGTGCGTGAGGGGGACCTGATGTGGTAGCTCCACAGAGCTCTACAGTGTTCACATACTTCCCTGATCAGACACACACAGTGCTTTCAGTTTTGGAGAACAGTCATAACGACGTCAATACCACTGAATCATGAGGAGAGGGAGGGCAGGCCACAGGGAGAACGGAGAGGAACACGGGTCTCACTAGCCTTACACTTCTGCTGCCTTTTTTAAGCTTTTCTTCACGCTCTTTTTGGCAGCCTTGTTGGAGGTGTTCTTGGTTCCAGCTTTGCGGATGCGTTTGGCTGTTTTTTTAGGCAGGGGAGGTTGAGAGGTGCTGGAAAGCTCCTTGGTAGGCTCTGCTGAAGCCTGTAGGTCTGAGTCATCATGCTCTTGGCAGCACAGCTGGCTTGTGATGGGGTGTGGTCGAAGTGCACCCTCCTCGTGGGCTTTACAGAAGGAGTTGGGGCACTGCTGACAGAAGGCATCGGAGGGCTTCCCACAGACGTCACAGTGGTGCCAAGGGCAATCCCAGCGACCTACGCATTAGATGAACAAAATCAGTTCAATTGTACATGATGAAAAGCTGCTTCCATATTTCTGCTGCTCTCCGTATTCACATCATAAAAACACAAAATACAAAAACATTCCAACATTTACTGTAGTTAAACCTGGCCTGGAGAGACAGGCTAGAAAATAAGAACATGTCTCACCGAATGGCCTCTTGGTGCGGTCCAGGCAAGACAGATGGTAAGCTTTGGTGCAGCCCTTCTTATCACACAAGACCAGCTGTCCTCCATCTCCACAACGGAAACACTCATCCTCAGACTGCTTCTTCCCTTCGTTCCGAGCACGCCGCTTCCTAGGCTTCTTCTTCTGTGGCTTAGCCTTGGACTCTGAAGCCGGAGCAATCTGCAGCAAAGAGCGATTCGGTCCTTGTTTAGGCACTGCCATGGTGTTCTAATAGCGGCTCAATGCTTTCGCATTCTCAAGCGTTTTCATACAGACAGTGAATGATTGGGAAAAGCGTCAAAACGTCAAGAGTCCTGATAGAGACTAACCTTGGGTCTGTCCCCCAAGAACCCACTGCAGTTGGGTGCACCACAGCGACAAACGGTCTTCTCATTTCCCAAACAATCCAAATTGTAGTTAAAGGTCAACTCAGTACCTACATAAAACAAAACAAGAATGCCTTCAGCAACTCCTCATCCGCCTTTGAACAGAAATTTCATTGAACACACAATTTTTATTCAACATCAGCATAGTATAAAAGACCATGCACCCAGTACAAGTTCTTTCAGTTTACCTGTTGGGATGTCACAAACAGCAAACAGCCCTACACGAGTGTCACCATTCACAGTCCACTTCTGAGTCTCACAGTTAGGCTGGCAGCTGTGGTTCATGAAGCGAGAGTAATTCCCTTTAGGTCCGGCATCTATGATCCGATCCTATACACAAGAAACATGTACAGGTCATAATATGACAGTGCAGAATTTGTTTGGGTGTTAATTGACAATTATACAATACAGGAAAGTAAAACATAGCTGAGGTAAGAGCATCAGATGTTTCATTTGTACTCGTTTCCCCCCCAATCATTTTTCTTATTGTCTGTACTGGGCATGGTTGTAGTATTTAGTACTGTAGTGCCACAGCAGGCTGTCCAATAGCACTCCCAATTAAATACTGTTCCTTTAGCTCTACTGCACAATGTCCAGTTACTGAACACACTGTAACCTGTGCAGAAAGAGCAAATATACATACATCATTCCTTAACTAAATGAGAAATCATGTCCATCAGTTTTATGAAAGTCAAATGTGGGCATTACAAAGCAGTAGGGAGAAGACTGTTAAATGTGTGTGTAGTAAATTAAAATGTTTACACAGAAGAGCTACGAAGTCAGTAACAATGACATCTATGCATGCGTGCAGGATTAGCTGTGCTGCAGCTGTACCTTGTCAATGGTGAGCATGTAGAAGTGAGTGATGTCATTCTCCTGGGCATATTTGATCCTGGCTCTGCACTCCTCCTCATCAATCAGCTCTCCAACATACTCGTTCACAAACTCACCCTGAGTAGTAAACCAAAGACCAGAGAAGTTTCAAATCAAATACAGACAGACAGAGACACGGACAGAAACACACACATTTTCCCATGTTCTAACCTTCTTGATGTCTCGCAGAGTAAAAAGGCCCCAGCCCTTGCCGGCTGTGCGGACGATCTTAGTCTCTGGGTAAAGACGTTTGGTGAAGTCCTGGTTCATGCAACGCTCTCCAGCTGGACACACCTGAGGGTGGCACTCGTACAGCAGCATGCGGTTCAAGCATTCGGACTCAAAGCTGCAGGGACGCTCATCAGTCGGCTTACAGTTGCACTTGGGTATCTCTGAAATATCAGCTGTGTAGATCTGAACTCGTCCACATGGTTTGTTGATCTGGAGAAAACATTACATTTGGTTATCTTTCACTAATGGAATACATCTGAATAGGATTTCTCTCAGTCAGGGAAAAAGACCATATTTGGTCAATGTTAATCCTGAGCTTTTATTGTAGTTTGCTAATAAAAACTGCACAACACCTTGATGTATTTATATGGAGGAGGTTTCTTGTTGTTCTCCTGGGCCTCTTTAGCTTCTCTCTCCATCTTTATTTGTTTAAATCGGGCCTCAGCCTCGAGCAAGGCTAAAGACAAAATGGGAAGGGAATGTTTAAATTAAGCTGCATTGTGTTTAAACACCAAACTGTAAGCTTTGCTAAAACCAAAATTAATGGATAGCCCTTACCATTCTTGAAGACTTTCCCAATGCCAGTTCTCTGGTGCTTGCTCCCTCTGTCTCCCTCTATATAAGGGAATACACGGCCCTGGTGGGTCCAGAAGTAGTCCTTTGATCCAAAGAAGTAAACAGGGAACTCTCCAATCTCATGCCGCAGATGTTGGATATTTGTAGGGACATTTCTGGGGTGACGGATCTCTGCTGGCCACCACCTAGGGTTTCAGAGTTGGTCTACTTAATGACTCCTTAAAATAAATGCTTGTTTTATTATTCAGTATCAACAGGAAACAACCACAGGATATGCTAAATAATACATGGCACCTTTTGAAGCCAGTGAAACACTGCAATCTCATCTAAAGGCAAATGCTTTGAGCACTAACTTGCAAGCACACCATAATTACTACAGTTCCATCTTTAGAGCAGATTAAAACTTGCCTGTAGTTGCCCAGTTTTACCCAGATGATGTCCCTGTACTTGGGCTTCTTTCCTGAGTGGCAGTCATTACAGAACCAGCTGCCATCAGGCATGGCGATGTTCAGACAGTCAGGGTGAAATGCAGCTGGACATGACTCACAGCACAGCAGCCTGCCACCTAGAACAAAAGACGACACACAGCCTTAAACATAATAATGAACAGTAGGGTGTGCATTTATCATACGTTTTTAAATTCAAAATTAGTATTTTTGAGTATGTTGTGGATACTAACAGTAATTTGAGAGCACATTAAATAAATTAAAGAACCAAAATATATATATTATATGTTAAAAAAAGGGGTAATGTAAAAGGAGGTACTGTTTAACGTTTTGATATAAATCCTTTCTTACACAGAAAAATACTTAAATTACTCAATTAACATACATATGTGAAACATGATCAAATCAAAAGAATCTCACCTTTGGAGCACATGAAACACCAGCTGACATTGACATGTGAGTGATGGCTGTATCCTTTCTTAGGATTGAAGTGATTAGTACATACAATAGAAGTAGGTGTCAGCATCTCACTTCCTGCAGCTAAGCACAGGTCCCCAGCATGATATGCCACTGGGCAGCGCAGACAACGAGTCATTTTACCTAAAATGTGAATAAGTTAATGCATGTTTGTTCATTTATGAATTCAAAGACAAACGCAAAACTGCTGGACATAAATAAATATATTTATAAATAATAAAAATATTATTTTTACCTTTGGTGGCTTTTGCAGTGCCACGGCTGCTGTAGTGACAACTCAGACAGGTGTGCACTGGGCAGCGAAACCCTCTGTTATCAAACACAGTCAAAGCATTCAAACGCAAACAAGCCTCATGGTAGAATCTGCCACAGTGCAGGACATTGCAACGCTTCACCTCCCCTTCAGACTGCTTACAGGTGAAACATGCATGTACCCCTGAGGAGAAGAGAATGAGAAAGAATCACACACACACTTTTTAAAAAACATACATATGATAAAAGAGCATGGGGGGGAAAAACCCACACATGAACAGGCAACATAAATCATGAGTGTGCTGTGTGAAGTATTTGACTGGCTAAAGCTAAAGCATTTTGCTCACCTGTCCTGCAAGCAGCACAGAGCACCTTGTCGGTTGGCTGGTCCAAACCCACACACTGCAGGTGATATGAACCGTAGCATTGCCCCTCACATGTCACTAAGTCCTCACTTGTCTTTTCACAAATCTACATATACACAACAAATCAGAAACATGCCTGGCCTATACCAACCAGTATTACAAATGATACATTGAGAAATCAAGGACATATTCACTAACCTGACACACACTCTCCTTCTTAGCACTGGCTGTACGCTCTGCCTTCTTGGTTGTATGTGCTTCATCGATACTGTCACTGGGAGACTCGGGTCTGTCTTCGCACAAAGTCTAAAACGCATTAACGGTCATGAATGAATCAATTTAAACAAAAAATTCCAAGACAATTTCAAATACCTTTTAGTTGAAATTTGTTGCATCAAACACTAGAGTTAAGTTTAGCCTAACTCCTTTAGATCCTCATCTGCTGTTTAGCAGTACTGGCAGATGTAAAACATGGTTTATTTCGAAGGCATTTATAAGGCATCAGTAAGTGTTTAATTTTGACCATCACCGATACTAAGTAATTACAAGATGCACTACTGTTGCTCCACTGCCGTCTATTTACTCTGTACTGTTTGCTCTCGACTCGCTGTCTATGGTAATCACCCATCCACAACAGCCTCTTATTAGCTATATTACACGAGTAGTAGCCAATTAACGCGGACACACACACTCACACATGAGCAGAGCGTGAAGCTCCGAGAAGGAGAAGAGGAGAGTTTCACCCGAGTGTGAACTGCAGCTGAGGATGGAAGGTAAATCGGTGTTTCCCCAAATTATAACATTAAGTTTCAGTTTTACTAAAATGCTTATTTAATATTATGCAGTTAAATTAAAAATAATGCAAAATGTTTACATGTTTATAAACATTTAAGTTGTGTTGGTGTTTGTAAAAGTCTTGATTTTGGCGAGATTTACTTCTTTTTTTTCCTATTCGAGTCTATTAACTAGCAATAATCTGTATGGACATCGGCCCTGAAAAACCAATATTACTCGACCAATTTCATTTCATTTGCCGTCTTTGTTGCAAGCTAATTGTAGCAGTGTTAATTTTTTCAGATGGATGTACAGACAGAGACAAGGCAAACAGACTGATGAACAAAATCCTTTTTTTTTTAAAAATCAGTGAAACATTTGTGACTTGGGCCATACATTTCAGAGTTGACTGGGAAATAGCTAAAAACTGCTTCCCCTTTATGACCAGACATTAATGCTCCTGTGTAGAAGCAGTGCAAGAGCTACAGAGCAGCATTTTCTTATTGTAGCATATGCAAATAGTAAAAAATAAATCTAACAGACATTTTATTTGCCACTGAAGTGGGACAAGTGGGATGAAGCCTAAACTGACAAAGTAGTATATACCTTAATAATACTAATACTAACTTCTCAAAAAAAACAGACTATCCAGAGTGTGCTTCTTGGTACACACGTGGTTGATGAAGAAAAAAATAAATAACCTCGAGCTCTAGCTGGGTTGATCGCCGGCGCTTCTTGGACAAGGCGGATAGTGATTGGTTAGCAGAATTCTTTCTCTTCCTAACACGTTTAGGCTTAACTTGAGGGTCCTCTCCTAACACAAACGTAAAAAGGAAAAATGTTATTTTAAAAAAATTTAACCAAAACACTTAACTTCAGTCCACAACACTTCACTGGTTCACTTACCTGAGGCTGCTTTTCTGAACCCTTTTCTTTTATCCACAACAGGATCCTGTTTCTTACGCTTTTTTATACTGGGAGCTGGCTCAGTCGTCTGAGTAAAAAAAGGGAAAGAAAGCAATTTCAAGCAATTTCCTCCAGGATCAACAAAACGTTTTTTGATTCTGAAAACATCAGCAGGGCCATCAAAGCCAACTCTAACAGCATGAATAAGTCCAGGCCAATATGTATAGCATGTATATATGAATATGCGCAGGCATGTATGCGCGCGCACACACTCCTTTGGTAACTGGCAAACCTTTAGAGTCTTGCATTTTTTTATACCCTCCACCAGCTTGGCTTTTTTCTTGGGATGGGTCTCCTCTTCTTCCCGGACCTCCTCTAGTGCACGCTTTAACCCTCTCTTCTTACCTGTATAAAGAGGAAAACAGTTACTCATTACATTCAGCTCAGCATCTCCAAATGTACAGAATGGTATAATTATGCCTCACAATTACTAGCTTACCTCTACAGCCAGCGTCGGCCTTGTCCTTTTGATTTTTTTTCCATATCTTGCCCACCTTTCCGTCTTGTTAAAGAAAAATCAGAATTGCAAATAAACAAAAACTGCACACAACATATGCACCATTAATTGCACAACAAACAAGGAAGCCAGGAAGACTCACCTAAGACCACTGGCTTCGCTGGTTCTATGTTTAGATTTTCAGCAATACTAACAGATGCCTTAATTTTCTTATTTTTTAGGGAGTTTGGCGCAGCTGGAAACTTCTGCCTGAGTTTTCTCTGTTTCTTCTGTGGTGTTTTAAACTGACAGTTAATGTCAGCAAATGACAGGACATCCTATACATGGAGACAAGCCCACATTCATATATGCAAAATACGACGTATACGATAAAGTTACTACTCTGCAACACCGCTAAAAGACAAAGTGATCTGAAAAAAATAAGCCTACCTGTTTCATCAAAGACTCTTTAGCCGGTGGTACAGATTTTGTCCGTTTCTTAGGTTCACGTTTATGCAGGGTAGTGGGGTTATCCTGAAATGGGAAAAATGGACAACGTGGAACAGGCAAGACTAAACAAGTAAAATGAGATCCTGCATACTCTACTACTACATACTGCCACCAACCTGTACAGTAGCATCAACATGAGGGAGGACTATGGCAGGGACTACTACTTTCTTTCTCTTCACAGATGTGTTGTGTCGATTGTAACGCCTTCTCTTGACTGGTGATTTAGGTGCTTTAGTGGCAAGGGGCATTTTCTGTACTGAAGTGCTACTGTTGGTTGGACAGGAAAAAGGGAGAGGGCTGCTGGGAGTCTGTACAGTGATGGGGCTGGACTGGTTGGAGTCTGGTGGAGTGAGGCTGGCTGTCTCCGGAAATTTCTCATGACTGTGCTGTGGCTGCTCCCGCTTACACTGCTGCAGCACTTGCAGCATGCGAGAGTTAAACTGCGGCTTGCCGCCCTCGTATGCAAAGCTGAACTTGGCCAGTCGTTCCTCTACAGGTAAAGTTACAGCTTCGGTTGCCTGAGAGATGCCCATCTCCCACTGTATTCGCAGTTTACGTGGGATTGACAGCTGATGAGAGGATATTTGTGTGAGAGAGAGAGAGAAAAAACAGCTCTACCAGAAATGCACTTCTATAATACCTGCTAGGTTAACAGGCATTAACACCTCAGTCACAACAACAAAACTGATGAATAAATGGAACATGGCATGAAAGAAAAGTAGAAGTACCTTTTTGCCATCACAATGGGCACCGGATTGTTTGTTGCTACGATAGAGTGACTGGTACTGCTCCTCTCCCGAGAATATAACCATATTCTTCCCAGCAACGTATCCTCTCTCTGGGGCATCGCTAAAATACTGTATATGGTACAATAACCCTGCCCTGCTGTTTGTTGCTAAAAAGAAGTAGGAAACATTGTGTCATTACAGTTGGCCTATAATAGCAAAGGAATTATGCTGCCATAATGTGTCTGCCGACTTTCACCTTTCTGTCTGAAGTGCAGGTTACTCTCTGGATCTGTAGTGATCATGCATGGCCACCAGGGGTATCCAGACACTTTAGTCCAGACAATATCTCCCACAGAAAACTGCAAATGAGGTTGCTCCTCTGTACGGTCCATTATAACTTCATCCGCTGCCTGCACACAAATGTCCTCCTCAGCCACTGACGTCGGCTGCCACACAAAAGGAAAACAGTGATACTTAGCGCTTCTTTTAAGTTAATATTCAGAATATAGGTAGGTGCTTCCAATACCATACATTATAAGTCAAAAATGGAAAATGATTTATTTTTTGCTGTTTTACAATGAGCAACACAACTTTTACATTAACATCTTCATGAGACCTTATTCTTCTGCATTTAACCAACTTCAGCCATGTTCTCATTGACTTTCTTTACAACTAACAAGTGCTAATGTATTATGTGCTTTGTTGCATCAAACTTATCAAATGGGCTTTTAGTAATAAAATGCTTTAGAAATGACATTTGTTGCAAAAAACAAAAAGCTGTTGTTGCATAAAATTGGCTTTAAAAAAAAAGACATCTACATCTTTCACTTCATGTATGTAGCAACTTGTGTACCCTTAACATTCCTGACTTCCCCCTTAACCTAGTTACGGTTAATTTCCTTTTAAACATGATTTTCTTTCTCCATCAGAACCCTTGCCGAGATCATCTTTCTCTGCTATTTGAGTATGTTCTACTTAGAAACCTGAAGCCATTTTTGGATATCCCTTACAGTGCTGAAAGAAGCAGCATTGGTACCAAGAAGCCTGTTTATCAGTCATGCTACACCACCTGATTCCCAACATGTCTTCAAGTGCAGGGTAGCTACCTTACTTAAAACAAAAATATGATTGGCACAGTTATTTTAATACATAAATATCCATGTTAATATTCACAAAGCATATATAATTTGTGCATCTAACAGCTTTAAATGTATTTTTGACTGCCCAGAGAGAAAGTCAGTTTGTATGAATTACATAATAGAAAATTACTTTGTTAATTAAACAGCAAAAATGAACAAAATGGGCACTAAATACAAAGGGCTAAAATACCACCCAATGCTATTAAATTGCAAATGTTAACTGGAGCAACTGGGAAGGACAGTAAACTGAAAGCAGAGCCATACCACAGCAGGTAACGGAGATACACAGGCAGATACATCAGTGTCAATCACGTCATGGGACTCAGCAGGCAGAACATCTGTGCCACGGGCTAAGTTATGGGACTCTGTGGCCATATCAAATGGCTCTATGTTGGTGTGCGTTAAAGAGGATCTTTCAGGGACAACAGCATCAGCTACAATTGGATGCCTTCTGTTTGGTGGAACTCTCTTTTTCACAGGTCCCCTCTTCCTCTTCCTGCCTTCTTTTCTAGCATTTGTAGAATCCAGAATGCCCTCCGACAGGCTTAGTGGTGCGTTTGGTTCCTCCGTCCCATCTTCTCCATAACCCTTGTCATACAGGCTTGGTGGTGATGACTTCCCATTAGCCAAATGTTTGGTTATTTTGAGTGTCAGCTCTGGAGATGATTCAGATTTTCTCTGGGGGCTGCCATGCTGAGGACCAGCATCCACACCTTTAATGTATGGGGTTGCAGGAGGGGCAGCACAGAGCTTTGGCATTTTATCTTGATCACCATTTAACAAGCGAGAGGTCAGGTCCTTCAAACGCTCATGAGCGTGGTTATGACTGTGTGTGTGGTTGTGGTCACTCATCTTCTGCAGAACACTGTCTTGGGGGGTGGCTGCCAGCTGCGTAGCGGTTTTATCCAACAGAAGGGTGGGATCTGTACTTCCATCACCACGTCCCTTACATCCACCTGGTGAGCCAGAGAGTTGCTTCATGCTTGTGGGGTTCTTTGGCTCAGGCATTGCAGGCAGTGACCTCCCCTTGCTGTCCATTACTGACAATTAGAGGCCTGCTGCAAATTAAAACACATACTGAGACATTAACAAACATTTTCTATTTCAGTTTTGCATCTAGTTCATATTAGGGCTGCACAATATATCGTTATCACAATACTGATATCACAGAAGGCTGCAATATGCAAATGAGCCTCTAACCAATCATAGAACTGCCGTGTGAATGGGGTGGGGATAAGCTGCTGTAGGGTAAATAATAAGATATGTAAAAGTTTTGTTTATGTGACCTAACAAAAATAATGATTTGGAAACTGTTTAAAGCTTAGATTCCATATATGGACTGTATGATTGGGGGAGTGAACATACAATGTGAAGCTTTGACAATAACCACATACTTCAAGACTTTTCAATTAGAAGAGTGTGACCCGAACCCTTTAATAAATTTAAAAAACATCTAAATCGCAATTTACAACATTCATATTCTATCCATATCACGCAGCCTAAGTTCATATTCAATTTAAATAGACTAAAAGAGGAAAAAGAGTAAAGTTTTTTTGAAACACGAATATTATAAACACTATATTAAACATCTTAAAACCAAAAAATGCTGCATGTCAATAAGAACAAAACATTTTCTCAAAAGTCAAAAATGTTTCCTTTAGAAACATTTCTCTTCTGTATGGAAAAACAGATCATTTGGAATATGCTTGAGCAACTCTGCGATACATCCAAACGGACATATCTGTGGCCCTTCACTGCATGCGGACACGTTCAGAGAGGAACTCAAGCAGTACATCCACTTAGCTGCACCTGTAGCTACTGCAGAAATCCGAGCGGTGACCGTATCCGGGTGGTATTTCACGCTCACGATGAGGGGGCTTCTAACAGATATGTACTGTCACTTGCTGGAGTTCACTGGGTCGGTTTGTAGACCTCCAGCTCCAGTTAAACGAAATGGGCTTTGCCCTGCATAAAGATGGCTACCCTGCTAAATTTGCAGTGAGTGGGTGTCCGGCTGCTGAATGAGATGAGGGTCCCAGTGGTCGTTCACTGGGCAGTATGCTAACGAAGACCAGTTTAGTACCGAGATTTGCGCATAAACAAAAATAATCATAAAACCTGCACATTTCCACTTTTTCAGAAAGAGATTTTTTTTAAATGTTAGCGTTATGAAATCGCTGCAGCCCAATCATCAAAACATGTACACGCGTTAAAAACATAATACTACAGGAGTCTTTGGCTGATGTACAATATGATGTTAAACAAAGTTACGACCGTGTGTGATAAATCAAAACATTAAAAACTGCAGAAAAACGACAGATTTCAACCCGAGTCCTGAATGAAGGCAGCAGGCTAAGTTAACTCATTGTCATTCAAGATGGGTTATCTCAGCGAGTCGCCTCGTTAACAATGCGAGAGAAATCGATTGATCGGACGGCGATCAGCGAGAGAGAGAGAAAGGGCCAGGCTTAGGGATGTAATGGGGCTTCCCTGTTAGACCACTTAAACCCAAATAAGCCATTTCTGGCGGTAAACGCCTTTTAAACGAGCTTCAGTGTCAGCCAGAGAGTGCGATTGGGCGCCCAGGCTGAATCCAAACAGCCCTTAGTTCACTCGGTACAAAAGTGTTAGTAGTTACACTTAGGTAATCTAGTATCTGTTAAATTACATGATATACACTGTAATGGCACCACAGTGGCAAAAAAACATTCGGGAAACGTTAGCCATCAAGCTAAATTGTACACGGCTAGCAGCTAATATGTAGCTAGCTAACTAGCTTCAACGGTAATAAAATACATGAGCGCTGATTTTAGATTTAATACAACAAATTATTCGACTGTTAGCAACAAACAGCAATAATTAAATCCAGAAATAGAGGAAACATTAGGGTCAGTGAGCCCGACATAATGTCAAATCTGATGTAACGCGGCTAGCTGGGTAGTTTGAAAGCTTTCTGTGCACTTAGCCAGACTGCTATGTTTGACTGCGAACCGATACAAGAGGCGAACTAGCCTGCTAGCATAGCACACTGCAGCTGTTTCTGTGACACGCTAGCGAGCGGCTTGCTTTTTCCATTAACACATCAGTTCCTCCCCTGCAACAATAAAGCTTGTGTTTAACAGAGCAATATTTTTTAATCGCACGATACGAACATGTGTTTCCAGTCGAAAATAAGCCGTTTGAAGCATCACGGTTACTCCAACCTCTATTCATTCGAGTCAAGGCTTGCGGGAAACTCATCCCAATCAGCGCGAAAAATACTCACTCCGGATTGGTCGGTGGCAGCGGCACAATTCACCCGGCCTTTTCAAACACTGCAGCACTCCGCTCTCGCCACTCGCCGCAGACCATCTTTAAAAACGCACGAATAGTGGCGCGAAACTAGCCTGTCTACAACTCACGCTAAACAAATATGATTCTTATGTTGCTTGTTTTTGTTTTTTCGAAAAAGGCACGTCGCTCCGCGAAACAGGGCGGCCTGCAGGAACGAGCGAAGGAGGGCATCCTCGCCATGTGACGTCGTACGAAAGAAGGCGGGATCTGTTTGAGGTTGCCAGTCGCTTCGTTTTACAAGGAGAGAACGTTTTGTACGTGCCGGAGCCTTGGTAACAGCACTGTCTTTCCAGTTTGCGAATAATACGTAATCGTTAATAAAATGTGAAATGTCTTTTTATCACCCAGTTATGTTATTTCTAAACTATAAGGCCATATACACGTTACCATTTAATTTAATAGAGGTAGAAAAGCCCGAGCACCACCTGGCAACCCAAAAATAAGCGCGCCAGAGAATGACTCGAATGGCATTCCTGCAAAGCGATGATTTGAACGGTACAAGATCTATGGTACATGTTACTGTAATATACATTCTTGGTGAATCTACCTTCAAGTTGCAGTTTGATAAAAAAAAAAAGTAGTGTTTATGAAAAGGTACCTAGACGTACATCTGTTGCTGTCATTTTCTAGAGCAGGTTACCTTTTCACGCAATAGGCCTGCTAAATACAATAAAGGATAATGTAACCTGTTTGGCTTAGAACGGTTTATATATGTATTAAAATTAATATAGCAGTCATATCTACAAAAAGTGGTTGTTTTTTTTCAGAGAAGTCAGTAGCTGAACCAGAAATGGCCTATACTCCCTGTGCCGTGTGCTGTGTAGATGATAAAATTTGAGTTTCTTCGCTTATATAATGAACGGTGTGTCCAGTATGGGACATGACTGAATCTCCACTAACTCTTTGTTGGACATTTTGCACTTTATAGGTTCAGGAGCCTTTATTTTGATGCCTACATAGTGCCTCTCTGTTTTGGTAAATATTGGGGATGGGTGAATGGCACCCATTGAGGGGGGGGGGGTCCACCTTACACTGCGAGGCCCAGCAGTGCTGCTGTTTAAGGCGACAGAATTAAACTGCTGCACAATTTAAGGTGAAACGGGAATGTTCAATAAGACGCGAACTTCACACGGGTCTAGATCGGAGAGTTTGACTGTTTGGGTTATGGTTTTTAGAAGTGGAATCAGAGAAGGTCTGGGGGGCACGTGAATACTGCACTGTACCTTAATATTTCTATTCGAAATGGTGCCACACTCTGGCTGAAGCTCAAATCGCTTCCTACATCTTGCGTATTGCACTACATAGGTCTTAAAATGTGGCGGCTACATCCGATACAGAGCGCAATATGGTCAAATAAGAGTCACACGAGATTAATTCAGCCATGTGTGTAAAATTCTCTAGAAGAAATATCGGTTTACTATGTAGTTGACTAAACCATCTCGTCACAACCTCGACCCCTTATAGGGAGTAGGGAGTGGATTGAGATGCAGCCCAAATAGCAGGCTGCCAGAACGCCGACGCGCTCCCTCTGCTGGCCGAGCTGTCCTCACAGGAAGGCGGAAGCAAGCGAAGGCCTCCCCAGCTCGGGCTGTCTGCAAGCTCATCGGTTGGATCAGCAACGCAAAGAGAGCAAGGACATGGCAGCAAGGATACGGGACTATGACTTTTCCAGCTAGATAGATCAACCGTCCATAAACTCTTGGCAACAACTCTACCTGATCATCGAAGTTGTTCGATTAACGTGGGACAGGTTTTCCTCCTCACGGGATCACAATGGCTTTAATTTTGTTTTCGAGATCTCGGACTCCATTGATGAAATCGCCCAACGTTAGATCGTTAAAGAGCGAGCTCAGAAAAGGTAATGATCTCTTTCGCTGTTTTGTGTGTACGGTGTTGTGTTGTTTTCCGCGTTCATTTGTCGTGGCTGTAGCAACTCGATGTTCCGCAAAATCCCATTATGTTGTTGCCGGATTGGCCTTGTTATTCACCAGTAAGCAGCAAAGCGGTGCCTGCTCGCCTGCCTGTCAGTGTCAGACACGAGCACAGGCACAACGACACACCGCCAGTATTCGTTAAGATACAGTTACTCGGCTCGTTATTAGGGCTTTTATACATTTATTCTCAATAAAACAGCTTAAAGGCAATATTGCAGTGGTGGGATGTTTGCCCTTTTGTCTGTCACGTGAAGTGTTGTGTCCAAACTTTTAGCTTTTTTAACTACACATTGAGAGTTCAGTGAACCAAGGACAGTTCGCTAGCTAATGTTACTTAGCAAGCTTACAGACGGCTGCAGATAGAGGAAAGTTGAGCCTACATGGTTAGCCAACAAGCTTACGATTCACCTTAACACATTCGGACAAATTCCGTTTAAACAAGTCGAGTATTTTTCAGAACTATCTGATATAGAGGCAGTTCGAGTTGTTTGGACTAAGGGGTAACGCAGGGCTATCAGCAGTAAGCCCTACAGTGTTGCTGGGTGGTCGGCTTTTGTGTGGTGGTCTGATACTGTACACACGTGGGGAATTTCCAGAAAGAGTGGTTGTGTAAAATCACCACAGCACTGCTGGATTGTCTCTTGCAGCTACATTGTTGTTGGTTCGGACACACGTGTCGTTTCCACATGTTTGAAGAAAAATCCATGCGGCCTCGTCTTTTGAGCATAGCAGGATAGAAACCGAGAAGAAAAGGCCTTAATATTGCTTTCCGATGAGATATTTAAGGATCAGTCAACAATGCTTTAATTGCCCGTGAGTAAGTTATGCTGGTCGCACTGTAAGCTGTGATGTGCCTGTTAAAAGACTCCAGTGCTCCCTGATGGCCCACGCACCCTGGAGGTTATCTGAGGACATGCTCCTCCGTTAGCTCTTGCTACACATGCAGCAGCTCTTTCATCATGTTTTAGAATCCATCCCGAGCACAAGGGATAGTATTCTCCTCAAAGAACCCTCATCAGCCACGATATTCAAGCCACAGACAGGTGAAGTGATTAATAATTAAAAATCTCACCACAATGGCACCCATCAGGGGCTGGGATATACTAGTCAGCAAAGGAACAGACAGTTCTTAAATTTGATGTGCTGGAAATGGGAAATTGTAAGAGCAACTTTGACAGGGGCCTTATTGCGATTGCTAGATGTCTGAATCAGAGCATCTTAAGAACAGCAGGTCTTGTGGAGTGTTCCAAGTATGCAACAGTTAGCACCTACCAAACATGATCCAAGAAAGGACAACAGGTGAATCAGCAACAGGGTCATTCAGAGCTCACTGATGCCTGTGGGGAAGGATGGCTAGGCTCTGTACAATGTACATTTACATTTATTCATTTGGCTGATGCTTTTATCCAAGACATGGAGCAGTCTTTCTCAAGGGTAACTCAGTAGTGCCCAGGACTTGAACCTGTGACCTTCAGGTTCCATGGGCAGTGTCCTAACCACTAGGCCACCATTGCCCGCAATGTGACAGAGGAATTACTGTAGCACGAATTGCTGAAAAAGTTCAAACACAGTCACGACTGTGTATAAGTCAGGTGCGTTTAATATTATGGCTTATCGCTCTATACTACTAGCCATTAACGCGGAGACTTTTGACCTGAATGCCAAACCAAACCTGGAAATTTTGCTTGTGGCACATTATCGTGAGGCATGCGTTTATGCACGGTCATCATAGCTAATGTTTAACTCATGGTGGTATGATCACTGTTTGAATAGATGACTGTACAGATTCATAAATTTATAACAGATTTCTCAAATCTTTTCCCTCCTTAGTCATGCTGAATTTCTGCTCAGCTTTTGATTGGTTAAGAAAACAAGTGATCCTTGCTTATAGCTAATTCATAGATCTCTAGATTTGGAAACTGTTTGACACAAACAAATGAAGGAGCTTTCCAGACTATGTGCTATCTCCAAACACCCCTACCTGGTTGGTTCAGTACCAGTGTGGTGCAAATTGCTGTAAATTAGTATTTATTTTTAATTACTGGGTACTTATGTCAAGTCATTACCAGTTATTGTGGTAATTAGTTACTAGAGAAAGTGACTTTTGCATCACTCAATGTTTGCTTCAGTTCGGCTTAATATAGCTATGGATGTATTAATATTTTAACTTCAATGTTGTTGTGACATTGTGTGGGACAAGAGTGAAGTTTTATCTGTCATTGTGCCCATCATCGCTAGTAACCATATAATGCAGACTTTTTTTCAGTTGTCTGTCCCAGGATCTATCTGCTAAGCCAGACCTAAAAAAGCAGACCAACCATACAAGTTCTTGCATGGGTCTGCATCACTGCACTGAAAACACTGCTTAAGGGACAGGAGTTACACATTATGATTTTAGGTTTCAAGCTGAAAGAGCGAATAATTCAACAACAACCCTGTGGTAATGATGGCAGAAAGATCACAGCCCAACTCTGTGAGATACTACATATCGCAGTCAGTAGACAGTGAAATTGTGTAACCTTTAGGGAAGGTTGTAAGGGAGCTGTAAGCTACAGTTAGCTTACTGTCCCTGTGTGGACATAATGCACAAAAAATACTGCAATGGTCTGAGCGTATGAGTTCCTTTAGCAATGTCATTTTGACTGTTTTTGACAGCATTATTTTTTTATGGAAGACAAAAATAGCAAGTAACAAGCATATTTAAATTAATATATACATGAAAAACTTTATTAGTTACTGCCAAGAGTAGTGAAATTCTGACACTATTCAGTACATACGTAATGTAAATACTATTGTTTCCCTAATTCACTTATTGCAGTTTAGTTTGGAATAACTTTTGTCAAATGTACAGGGGTGATCATGTACAAAATGTGCCTGTTAACCCTTTGAGACTGTAACAGTAAGAACATTATTACCACATTACCACATTCTTTTCTTTGGTTTAGGTTATAGAATTGCAGCATCATTTTTTCCCCAAAACATTTTCTCTCCAATTTAGTTTCATTTAATTCTGTCCATTAGTCACCATCAACACTGGCATGGGGAAAGCAAGTATGTGCTTTCTTTGAGTCATGTGGAGCCTGCCATTGCATCTTTCTGAACTGCTGCTAGTGTGATGTAAAGGCACAGTGTCACACTTAAAGGAGAATCCTGACTGCCAATTTTGTTACGTCAGCTAACAGGCACCTGTGATTGGGAAAGAAGGAAGGCCATTCTATCCACTTATAGAGACAGTTTAAGTTTGTTTGGTGCAATTTTTCCTTATTTTAAGGAATTGTAGTACTGACACATCTAGGAGAATTCTGCAGTTTGAGTGATGCTAATAGAACATTTTGAAATATAATAAGCATATCATTAACTAGACATAACATGAAAAGTATGTTCCTTTTGGAAATGCCTCTAACATATGTACAGTTAAATATCAAGGGCAGGGCAAGTTTCTGTACTAGCTGCAGGTTTTCATGTTTGGAGATGCTTCTGACATGGTCAGTTTGACTGGTTTGAGCAATTACCATGCAGTCAAGATTAGACTAAAGGGACTATGAGCTTTGTTCTGAGTGAGAATACAGCTTACTGAGTTAGAAACACTGGGGCTTGGAAAGAGAAGAAAGTAACTATGTTTTATTACAATGAGATCATGATTAGCATTGTGTGAAGTGGTGAGTAAAATAGTTTGTTTAATTTAAAAACGCTCCACTGGCTTTTTCTGTTCATCATATGTCAGAAAAAATAAATATTGTGACATTGTGTTACATGAAGAGTTCTTGAAGTGCCATATCACTAACCAGTACTCTTGCCCAGCACGTGTTGTCCTTCTATAACTGACCCACCTCAACTCAGCAGGAAAATCACTGAAATGTGTAGAGCAGGGGCTGCTCCAGGAGCAGGGTTGGGCACCACTGTTAAAGAGAAACCACTTTTGCATATCTTAAGAGTGATGATCTTCTAATTAGTTATTCCAACCACTTTAGAGAACATATTGTAATGGTCCTATTGCGATTAAAGGGTTTTCTGAGGACCATACATGAAAGAACTATTTAGGGACTTTTATTGTAAGACTGCAGCCTTATCATATTATTCATTAAATTATAATATCTAAGAAATATGATTGTGTACATCAGTGGTGTCTGTCTCTATTAGTTAGGCACCCCTGGTGTACATTAATAAACCCATTTGTTGCCTTAGACTGTGGTAAAGCCCAGTTTTAAATAGTCCTGATAACCTCTAATTACTGGGTAATCACTGGGTAAACCCTGGGTGATCATGTGTCAGAATGGACTGTTTTGGGTCTCTCGCAGTTATGAGCCATGATGCATAACTGTTTTACAATCTGAGATCACAAACAGGACTTTCCCCAAATTAAGTACAGTTCCAATTTACATACTCTACAGTTTGGAAGGATTTTATTTTAGGTTGATCAGATACATACTGTGCTATGTGGCATTGGTTACAGACACTTAGAGTATCCAAATAAAACATGAGCCCAATTTAAATACCAGATTCAGCAGTCTATATCGAGAGATGTCCGTCAAAAAGATTAGTGAAATTCATTGTCTGGAATTTTTCCTCTTTTGTCTCTATGGTAATTATCTTTATTTGCTCTTGTCCTGAGCTACACAGCACACGCTACAAGAAAATGCCATATAAAATTGCATGTTTTTCCAAACCAGGCCTGGAGCCTCCACATGCATATGAAAAATGTAGAAAGCTTACAGAGATTTGACCATGCTCCTCTCCTAGGCCCACTTATCACCATGTGAAATGGATTGCTCTGATAAAGGCTATAGCGCAGAGGCTGCAGCAAACTGCATATTCTGCATATTGACACAACCGCATCTAAAAACATGTCCTGTCTGAGATCACAGCTCCACAGAAATACTTAGCGTTACACATCTTGGACTCAAATCTCAGTGGTCATTTATCTTTTTCCAGCTGGGGTAATTAAAACCACTGTTGTGTGTGTTATTAGATGTTGTCCAGTATGGTCTGATTAAGATCTACAGAACATTCCCATTGTCTTTTTCAGTTTGTTTTTTAAACAAAATGCTCAGGCACTGGATGATTACTGTCACGATAATTTGTGATGCCCTTTATTGTCACAAGTTAAAAAGTAAAGAGTTTTTATTCTTTAATGAAGATATCTTCACAAAGCTGCAGAAATTTGAGGATAACTGTTATGCTGTCCTGTAAGAATATTGTGACAGATTATGCTTGAAACACTGTTTAGATGTAAACAGATGTGTTATAAAAGACTTAGCTCTGGGTTGCATGGCTGTTTGTGGTTGTGTCTAAAAACCCACTTTCTTAGTGAATATGCTTGTAATTACATTTGCTGTCACTGAAATCCTAAAGACTTCCATAGTAACAGGGTGTGAAGACTGGAGCAGCTCTCCATCACAGAACTGAACTAGACCAAATGTTCATCTCTTGATCAACATTTTGGGCTGGTTTCAGAGTACTATTTTCTTGATCAAGACAGTGCTTCAGTCATTCATCATTGCTCAGAAATACATATTGCTGATATAAGACACAATGACCTTGAATAATGCAAAAAAATCTGTAGCTTACACTAAAACTCCATTCTAATGTCTTTTTCTTTTAACCACCAAAAATTAATGTTATATGGATTTGACAAGATTTCTATTACTCTGTGTCAAGTGAATTACATATGGTGCTTCACCCCAGGATTATTACGTTAGACTTCTAACTACAAACCTTGCAGATTTCTGCTGTATTCAAGTCCCAAGTGCCTTCAGCAGTCATACAGTATCTCCCCGGTAAAGCCTCAAATAAACTCAAATAGGGCTTTGAGATCAGTCCAGACCTTTCTTTAAGAAGGTAATGGCAACAACTGTGTGACCAAGTAGACTTAACCTCATCACACTGGGTCAGATGTACCCTACAGATCTACACTGAGAAAGAGAGGCAAAAGAGGTAAATAAGGATGACTTCCTGGCAAGAGCAGGATTAGGCTGCAGTTGTTGGCACTAGACCAAGGGTCTCACATACAGTACAGTACAGTACAAGGAGAGCTAGAATGTACAAAAAAAGCTAGAGCTAATTGAGACTTTAGGTCATCCAAGGATTAGACTGCTCCACGAGAACTGGACCAAAGGTCTTGTAGATAGCAGACCTTATGGGGGAGAGGACTGAGGGTTGAGGACAGATTAGCATGGCCTCCATTGGTCTGTAATCTGAAAGTGGAAACTTGCTTAGTAAAAATCCCAAACTGCGTAGTAAAATTTAGTAAATGCTTTGTGTAAAGCCTGTACCCAGAGTAGAATTTTTTCAGCAAACAAAAAGACTATAAGTCTGCTTGAGAGATATGCTTGAGAAGAGACTGCAGTTGATTCTAAATTCAGTGTTTTTAAAATTACACCTTGGAAAAATTTAACAAACACATAATTTGACTTGCTGCTTTGTCAGGTAGTGCTAAAATGCATAAAATGCTTGCATAACAGAGAAGGAGGCAAAGTGTAGTTAAAAAATATCTAAAAAGTGTATTTTTATGAGTAAATACCAGGATAGATGGTTAGATGGTTAGACAGGATATAGAGTGGTTGAGAAATGAGGAAATGATATGAGCTTATATTTGAGCATAGTGAAGACATTGACAACACTTTTATGATTGTCCTGTCCGCAATTTCTGTGACATATATATATACACACACATCTGGAAATCAATCACAAATAACTTTTTCTTTTAAGCCCAAGACTGTTGGGCATGGTGCAGCCTGTCGTACCCTTTTCAATATATAGATGCCAATGATCTAGAAGAACCACTTCTGGATTTTCAGAGAACCTTTAAATGGATGGATCTCTGTTTGTAAATGACATATGCAAGTGTGAAGAACCTTTAAAAGTTTAAAGAACCTCTGCATAATATATAAAGATTCTGGACCAGTCAAAGGTTTTCCTAGAACTGTACGTCCAAGCCAAGAACTAATTTGGAACCTTTATATTTAAGAGTGTAGTTGAGGCCGTTGTTTAGGAGATTGTTTCCCAGTGGGAGTTCTCAGTAAAGTAATGGGTGGAAAGACAGATTTGATGGCCCTTCTTAGCTCATCCATTCATCTTAAAACAAGAGCTGAGGGAAATGGTTTGAAGGTCTTGTGTTTGAGTGGATTTTGAAGTGGAATTCAGTTTTATACAATTTTAGTGTTAAGGCTGCAGGCACATTTACTAATTTAGCTTAAAAGAATCCTATAAGAATAACCTGAGAGAGTTAGCTCTTATCTTTCCTTCAAAGGTACATGTGTGCTTATGTAACAGTCTTTTCATAATGTAGGTAATTAGAAAATATGCTCTTGAATCCTTGGTCAAAGAGATTTGACATGCACTGAATGTCTGTTTACTGCGTGTTTTTTACAGAGAAATTTGACTCTCGATGCATGGAGTGTATTGGACTCAGTTGTGTTAATTACTTATGGCAATTAGGGCTCGGTATTGGAAATAACATTTTGATACATATCATGATACAAGTGTTACAATACAATATGATAACATGATAAGCCAGATGCAGACATTTTTTTGTCAATGTGGGCTAAAATGTGTTACAATAATAATGAATGACAGTAATAATGAATGAATAATGAATGCTGGGCAAAATTATTGTTAAAAAAACAAAAAATGATAAATATATAAATGATGAATATATAATGTTCGGGAAGCTTCTGAGAGGTTGTATCATAGTACAAGTGAATGTGAGCTTTTCACTTTCACTTTAAAAGAGATTATTTGTTGTTGTGAACGCACTACAGCACAGCAAACAATTAATCATTGCATGGAAGTCTGATCTAACAGGGACAGATGAGTCTGCGGCTCTGTAAAGAATCCATTGAAAGTCACTCCTGACCTACATTCAGCAGAGAACTTGCAGTCCAGTTGGTGCTGATTGTTAATACCAATGTTTTACTTGTACAGTAAATATATGTTTTAATATCAGAGCAGTATAAGTATTCTTCATAGATATGTTGTATATGTTGGTGCCACATAATTTTAAGTAATGTTATTTTCTATCATATGTCATGCTATTGTTCATTATATATACCACTGGTTGTAGACACTTGCTTGACCTTTTTTGCACTCCGGTGTATTAATGAGGGTATTAATTAATTTCACAGCATTGTGCAGTTGCAGTACAGCATCTGTAGTAGACATGAATGTAGTCCCAAAGTTACCAAATCTTTCCCCCAGTATTTTGCAATTCATTGATAGATATTTTCTATAATGTATAGTTGAGAATTTTTTTTTTATAAAAGAAAAAAAATAGTCCAAGCACGATTTGAGTAATGTTTGGGAACGCAACGTAGATTGATGATTTTATCTCTGTCTCATGCTTCAGGAAACCTGACAGGAGGGCCCTGCTTCAGTTGTACTGCACTAAGGCTGGCTGCAAACAGGTAAGCTAACAAACTAACCCTTTATAATGACTCTTTTCACTAACCAGCACTATACAGACTTCATTAAGTCAATTTTGTTTATGTAGTGCTTTTTAAAACTGATATTGTCACAAAGCAGCTTTACAGAATCCGGGTCCGAGCCCCTAATAAGCAAGGCAGAGGCAAGGGAAAAACTCCTGGGGCTAGAGGAAGAAACCTTGGGAGGAACCAGGACTCAGAAACCCATGCTCCTCTGATCAACACCAGATAGCAATGCAAACATGAAAAAAAAACAAATAAAAACAATAGTCTCCATTTTTAAGGTGGCATCAGTTAAAGTCTTTAATTTGGAGCAACAGCGCCTGCTTTGGCTAGGGGGTGGATAGCATATTAAACACATGGAGATGGTCTGTGGTAGTTAAACTAGTCAGAGGACAGATGAGCAGGAGGCCTCAGTGATGAATGATCTGGTCTATACTACAAGCCAACTGGAAACACGGAGATAGTAGATCAGGCTGAATGGAATGGCAGCAGTTTCTAGGGTACAAATTGGCTATGATTACCATCAATGAAACTAAACTTGCTGTTGTTGCTCCCCTCTGCAATGATAATTAGATGATAAAGGATAGATGGGATAAGGCGTATACTTTTAAATTTTATTACATATTTTCTCCTTATACCAGATGTAGTTCAGCTAGGTATTGTGTAAACTGCATGCCTAAATCATTACACATTTGTCCTCAGCATCATGTTAAGTAGTCTGAATCAGACCTTTTGCATAAAGAGAGAGTCTTCTTTCTGCTGAGGCATTTACATTAATCATTTGTGCTTCAGTCAGCTATGGCAGAAGTGAAATGTATTTATTGTGTACAATAGTGCTTAAAAATCACTGTCAAAACACTGATTTCAATTTAAACACGAGTAAATGTGTGGAAATTATACGTCTTTTCAATTGTAAAACTCTGTATTCAACATGATTACCATCATGCATATAGCAGCTCTTTGTATCACATGCCAGAAATTTCTGTAGTAATGGAATTCTATATTATTATTTAAAAAGAAAAGCAAAACTCTTAAAGCTGTTAACCAGTAGCAGTGTTCGTTTGCTACAGGTGCTAAACTGTTTGCACATTAGCACTAATTTCTCCACATGAGCTTAGCATAATAAAGTAATGGGCTAGCTAGCATTAGCTGTTCAAACTAAGCTGATGCTAAGAAGTGGAACTGCTAACAGTTTAATAACCAACTAGCCCAGCATTAGCCACCGGGCAGAAAAATATGCTTCTTCTTTTGTTATGAATGAATCACAGCTTTTTATGGGAGTGCTATTTGTACTAGTGTGGCTTCATTTTATCCAGCTGGTAAAAGTACTACAAGAAGCTAGCTTTGTTCCATTCTTTTATGCCAAACATACAGCATCCTCCATTTAGTTTTGCTTAAATCAGAGCTTTAAGTAGCATGAACCTACTTCCGAATTTCACGTTTGTCACTTGCGCATTCACGAAAAATCAAATATGACTAATTAATGCTACAAGAGCTTAAAACGCAACTCTTTGAGAAAGCTCTGTATAGTTGCTTATGTGGTTTTTGACACTGACATATTGTAATCTATAAAAATTAGCAAAAAAAATGGACTAAATTCAGCTATTTGTAACCGCTATTATGGTTTTTAGCTATGGATCCTTCTTTTGTCTTTTTATGGCATAAAGGTAAGCTGTCATTAAGCAAGGCCGTTAGAAAATAAAGGTTTCATAATTGACATTAAAATCAAAATAAAAGGGTAAAGGAAAAGAGGTCTGACATCTGTTTGTCTTTTTTTTTCAGCCCTGATGTTCTCAGAGGCAGCTCAGTGGCTCAAATGTCCCTCAGGCCACTGTTGTATCCTGACCACTCATCTGTCCGTCACCGCTCCTCTGCTAAATCATCTTCTCTTTATTGTGCCATCCTGATACCTGACTCCACCCTGCCAGGCCAAACTTATGCCACTTCTCATCCTACAATATCCCACCTGTCCACCACACCAGTACGATGGGTGCATACCACAGGCCGTCTCCATGATGATTCAAAGGTGGAGCGCTCATTGCGATCACTGAAAGATCGAAATAAGAAATTGGAGGAGGGAGGTCCTGTTTATAGCCCAACAGTAGACACGGAGCCTGTGCGGAGAACTCTAGGACAGCGCGTGATCGATGAGATCAAGCACTACTACCATGGTTTTCGGCTACTGTGGATCGACACTACCATTGCTGGACGCATGCTGTGGAGAGTGCTAAATGGACACCCTCTGTCACGGCGTGAAAGAAGACAGGTACACACACACACACACACACGTACACATCCACCAACCGATGCTGCCTGCATTCTGAGATGAACAGTATCTCCTTGGTGAAACTTGGCATCCCTTTATGCCCTGTCACCGTCACGTGTATTTAGCTCCATGTAATGTAATTAAGTCCTGTGGAGCAGATGGATGCCAAAGACTATGTGGGGTGACTAGGATAGGCCTGGTGTAATGGTTTAATCCAAACCCTGTAAATCCTGACTGGATCGCTTCTCCTCATTAATGACTTAAACTGGCATCACGCAGAGCCTCCATGTAATGGTCATTTAGATGGTACCTGAAGTGTGCTGTCCTGGAGAGAGCTGATTTGATAGATGTGCTGTTGGCTTAAGCTCAGGAGACTGACAGAGCCACCAGACACATCTAACAAACTTGACTTCACTGTGTTGAAGTGAGCGTTAAGGGTCATTGTATGGGTCAAGGTTGGGTTTAAACATGGCTTTATGCATTGTTCAGTGCAGAATCTTCCCGTTCTTCTGTCTCTTCTCACTCTGTGTACTTTGCCTTTCCCCCATACCATTGCTCTCTCTCCTCATTTCTCCCAGTCCTTCTGGTTCCCCTCCTTTTTCTGGCTAATGATTGATTGGTCAACAGAGCAGCACTATGGTGACACGCTGTACTGAGCCGAAGCATATGTGTCTGCTGGCCGTTAGCCCAGTGTCTACTGTAGTAATGTGATATCCCTCTGAGAGCTGTAGTGCTACTAACAGAGGTAAAAGAGAGGTTAAGGCTGCACTGAAAGAGAAATGCTTTCATTCTTAGCCTGATTTTTCTCTAGCATGTAGCAAATTATAGTTTGCTGATTTATCTCATCTTTCTGTATACTGTTTTTGCATTACTAATATGGCGTCTAATGAGACTGTTTACAAACTGTTTAGCAAATATTCCCTGAAAACTTCTCTGGCAGATACCTTGCTTGTATACAGTAGTGAGTAAGTTTGTGAAAACTTGGGAATTATTTGGAGTTCTGCAGAAATGCCTCCTGAAATGTGGAACAGTTGATTTGAACAGTTTGGGTTGACGGGGTTTCTTTCTCACTGTAATTCTACCTTAATGTTAACACGGCACTAATGTCTGACTATCTCAGTCTCTCCAACGGACACATGACTCACTGCGTGCGGTGTTACATTCCAGTCAGATCTCTGCTAGGTTCATATTTAAATATACATGCAGCCCTGCCTCTTTCTTTTACTGATCACTGATTACTGACTGGAAAATGAAGCATGGCCGGATTTTGATGCACACTAAGGGATTATCCATTTTATAGTTGGTGCTTGTGATCATTCCAGAATCATTCATGGCCCTGTTTCATGCATCTTTGATCAAATTCATGTCCTTTTCAGACTAATAAACTAGCCATTGTTCTTGATGACAGTGGTTATCTGATTAGTTAGTTGCCTGACTTGGTGAAAGTATGAGTTCCAGAATATTACACTCAATTAATTATAGTAAGGCTGGGCAATGTGGCCTGTTAATAATATTACAGTATTTTTAGACTATATTGTGAAACACAATATTATGTATTATACAATGTATATATCTTTATATTCTGAATTCTGCTTTAAAGCATAACATAGCAGCATGATTGGTCTAGTAGTCCCTGCATCATGTGTCTGTATTAAAACAATCTTGTTCATGTTCATTAGTGGTTTCTGCTGGAACTTCTTATATGCAAAAAATGGACAACCAAGTTTATTTTAACTGGTAAACTTTAATTTATTTAAACTTTAGTTCGTTTTAACCAGGTTGTTGCACACACAGGCTTTTAACAACAGTTGCTTAAAAATAGTGACAGGTTGTATGTTTGTTATATAGTAATTTACTAATAAAAAAAAATGCAGAATAAGCCGTGATTCACTGAGTATGTTTAGAAGATTACTCTGGTCATTTAGTTGCATAGTAGTCTTTAGCTAGTCATTAGTCTGTTCACCTAGTTCAAAGTATTTTGCCCTGAATAAGTGCATTGAATGTATGTGTAGGGTATTTTTGCCAATACGAGCTGGAATGTGTACCTCACATTAGAAACTTTAGGTTTAAATGAACTGTGTAGTATTAAATTGAACTTTAAAAATGTGGGCTCTAGTGGGCTAGTTGTTGTTGAGTCACCGAAGTCAGCTTGTAGTAGACTTCAGACCATTTACATTAGGATTTCTATAGTGTAGTATGCGAATGTTTACGTCAACAGCTACATACAGTCAGCCCTTTAGTATTCATGTGGACCTATCTCATATAAAGCAGGTTAAATGTCCTCACACAAATACCTATAGGCTCACTTAGCATCTACTTTAGCTGCCTACTGCTGTCCTTTCCTCCTGCCTCACTAATGCTCATTCACATTCAGGCTTGAGGCTTTTGATGTCACTTCTTATCAGTCCGCCATTCCTCCTTGTCTGTCTTTCTGTTTCTCTCTCTTTCTCTTTCTTTCTGTCTTTCCTCATCTCTCTCTAAACCCAACAGACCCCATGCCTCTTTTTCTCCCTCTTTCCTTTTTCTCCATTTAACCCCTCTCTGACAGAGGTGATATACATGTCAATGGGGAAAGCACAAAGCTTCTTTTCAGCCTGGCTGGCTTTGTTCCCTGACATGCAGGTGGAGAGAGGAGAGAGGAACCTTCTGTTAAGGCTAAACTTTCATTACATTTTCGAAGTGCTTGTTTGAAGCATTAAACAGCAGATGTTTGCTGATTTTTCCCTGTTGCTCTGGTTGGTCAGTGTTGATGCACTGGTGTTGATTATTTTATGTGTAGGTTGCTGGCAGAACCCAGTAGTGAAAGTAGAAAACATCCCATGAGGGCTAGCAGCAGGAATGACCAAGAATGATAGAGAAGAATGGGGGGATGGGGCATGAGAAGATACAAGAAGATACACAAAGTGTTTGTGTTGTAACACCATGATACGAAGCGTCTTTGTGGACCGCACCAGAAATCGCCAGAATTTCTCTCTCTTTGGAGGCCTTGGGAATGGTGATTTTTGGTGCGATTACTGTTTAGACCTATGCAAACACACCATTCCAAAAAGGGGAATGTACATTTTCTTGATTCAAATAGACTAAAGGCTACAGGTATGAAAAACATCTGGAATTTCTTTTAGACATGTTCTCATACTAAAGTACTTTTGAACACTGTACTAATTATTGTTACTATGTTAAATAATTTGATTATTTACACTGATGAGCCATAACATTTTGATCTTCTGCCTAATATGCTATTGGTCCTCCACATGCTGCCAAATCCAGCACACCATCCCACCAAGGTGTGGTCAGTACAAGACCTCTGATTATGCTGTGATATCATGCAAAAAAAGTGTTAGCAGCAGATCCTTAAAGTCATGGAAGTTGTGAAGCCACTGCATTCCTGAACAATATGTGTGTCAAGGCATAATACGCTACTGATAAAGGCCACTGCTATCTGGGAATGCCACTGCTATAAAGAGCTGTACCTATCAACCCCATACTCAGCAGGTTGTGATGTACTGTTAAACATTACTCCTGTAACCAACATTTTTGTGGTTTCTGCTGCAGTAGCCGTTCTGTCCCTTTGGAACAGATGGCATTGCCTTCATTTCCCTTGTGGATCAATACGAAACCATTTCATAATGTGTCCCTCCTTAGACCACTGTTGGTAGGTGCTAATGGTTGCTGAGGAAGAGCACTGTACAAGCTTTACAATTTCAGAAATTATCTCAGTTGTCTGCCCATAATTGGCTGTATTTGGTCAATCGTGTCTTTACTTCTATTCAATTCTATCACATCCATCACATTGATTATGGGAACTGACTGTTTAATATGTTTCAGACCTTGACATATGCAGTGTAATGAGATAATCAACATTATTCACTTCATGTGTGAGTCTTTATAATATGTAATCTCATCAGTGTATACAGCTGTATCTCAGATTTAAATCAAATTTAGACCAGTGCCATCAGTTATACTGGTAATTATGTTTTTTTTAAATTGATGTAAAAATTGAGTTTAATCAATTGACTGTGAACATTGTAGTTAAGACTTTATCGCAGACAGTCATAAAATTATCAGTAGCCTTTCCTCTTCCAATGTATCCTGCTTCAAATACTTCATATAACATTTGCTGTTTCATTTTTAGTTTCTGAGGACGTGTGCGGATGTATTTCGGCTCCTGCCCTTTCTGGTGTTCATCATTGTTCCATTTATGGAGTTCTTGCTGCCTGTTGTTCTGAAGCTTTTCCCCAACATGTTGCCATCCACCTTTGAGACCCAGTCCAAGAAGGTACAGTGAACCACCCACTTCCTGTGTGATCATTGTATGGATATGCATGTTGTTGTGTAATACTGCTGTGAGTTTCTCTGTATGCTCTTGGCTCTGGAAAGCCAGTGTTTAGAAATGTCATGATTTCCCTGCACCTAATTCAACTCCCTAGTTAATTACCAAGGTACAGCAAGGAAATAACCAGTGTATTCAATGAGTGATGAGCATTTTTGCTGAAAATGCCTGGATATATTTGACTGATTTTATTGTGCAAAAGAAGATAATAATGTTTCTTTGTGAAAAATTTGAATAACTTATGAGGAGACTTATGCTGGCTTCATAGGATTACCAATAGGATTTGTATCTTACAGGAAGAAAGGTTGAAGAAGGAGCTGAGAGTGAAGCTGGAGATGGCCAAGTTCTTGCAGGACACTGTCGAAGAGATAGCACTAAGGAACAAGGCGGACAAAGGCAATGTCACTGAAGAGTTTTCTACCTTCTTCCAGAAGGTAACATTCCATCTCTCACACTTACTCAGTCCTGATCTTACTGCTTATGATTAGATGTGACCATTGGTTATTGAATTTGAGAAAATGCAATGCCTAAAATAAACTAGAATATGGCATCTGACACAGAGTTTGACAAACACAAAATATCTGGGTCCTTAAGCCTCTGGTTGCCCCCCGCCCATATTAAACTTATAAAGCTCTACACTGCCCCTGTGTGGTCAAATCTAAAAATTCATCATGAGCCACCTCTCATTATAATTAATTCAGTCATTCTCACAAGCAGTATTTCTCTCCGTTTTCTTTTGTTCCTTATTTGTCTCAGATCCGTGACTCAGGAGAAAGGCCTAGTAATGAGCAGATCATCCGTTTCTCTAAGCTGTTTGAAGATGAGCTGACCCTTGACAACCTGACACGGCCACAGCTTGTGGCTCTCTGCAGGCTGCTGGAGCTGCAGTCTATCGGCACCAACAACTTCCTGCGCTTCCAACTCATCATGAAGCTTCGTGCCATCCGTGCAGACGATAAGGTACATGGGACAGTGCATAGCTTTCCTGTTACTCAGAGCCACATCCAGGCCCAGTGGACCGAGTTATTAGGTTAAGGGGTCAAACAAATTAATGAGTGGGCACAAGTGAAATGAAGTGAAAGTGAACATTTGTTATTGTGAACACACCACAACGAAATGTTACCTCTGCATTTAACCCATCACACGTGCACATGTGGAGAAGCAGGCAGCTATTAACAGCACCAAGGGAGCAGTATAGGTGGACGGTACCTTGCTCAAGGGTACCTCAGTGGTGCCCGGGGCGGGACTTGAACCTGCGACTTTCAGGTCCTAAAGGCAATGTTTTAACCACTTGGCCACCACTGCCCACAAATAGCTTTGTCCAACAGTTGTTAAAATAAGGATAATATGTGTTTTTATAAGCATTACCACTATGACACAGTATGGAGTTGAAGGTACCATAGAATGAAAAATCGTTTGCCTAGGCTAGTTGAAAAAAGAGAGCCTCAAACCATCGCTGCCTCTTTCGAATTGGCCTCTAAAAATGGGCAAATCCTATCAAGCCACCAGTCTCATTGATTTTGGCATCCCCAAAATATACATAGTGCAGCCCATCTTCTAGTCTTGCTGAGAGCTCGGACAACTAGCAACAATACCAAAAAATGCTTCTGGGCATTTTTCTACCCAATCAAAGTTAGATATCAAACATTTTATAACAAATTAAAAAACAGAGTAATTTAAATCTTTATCCTATTAATGTCAAAACCTAATAACAAAAATGGATAAACAGCACATTAACTGTGGAGACAAAATTCTGATCTTTCCAATCATGGGAGATAAATAAACCTGTAAAATGCATTCCCTATTTATACATTCTTATAGAAATGTGTAAGAATGACACATTTACTATGGCAATGAAATCCTAATGGTATCCTAAGTCTCAGTATTATGATGATTTAAAAGTTTGCTTAGTCATTTTCAAGAATGCAAATTCTGTCATCTCCGTGCATCAACCACTGCTCGCCTTGAGCCTCCAATGCACAAAAGAAGAGGAAGATCTACTTCAAGACTCTTTTCAGTCCTGGCTCCCCAGTGGTGGAATTAACTTCCTCTTTTCATAAGAACTGCTAAGTGATGATTTAAAACGCACCTCTTCAAGGAGTATCTTGGAAACTAACATATTTATTGCACATTTATTGTTACTTTCTATTGTTTATTGTTTACTCTTATATACTTTACTATTTACGATGTATAACTTAGCTAGTAGTATCTTAGTAGAATGACAGCTGTTGACGGGTTTAGCCCTACAGACAGAAGAACAGACATGGACTACAAAGCACTGTTGTTCGTCGCTCTGGAGAAGAGCGTCTGCTAAATGCTGTAAATGTAAATGTAAAATCAATGCAGTTTGAAGGCTTAGCTAGCGTGCCTCATGGTGCAGGATCAAATTGCATACCAGTCTAAATTTGATATCATCCCTGCAGGTTGTCTGAATTATAATGTTGTGTCCACAGCTGATAGCAGAGGAAGGAGTGGACAGCCTGAATGTGAATGAGCTACAGGCTGCATGTAGGGTGCGAGGGATGAGGGCTCTGGGTGTGACAGAAGAGAGGCTTAAAGAACAGCTCATACAGGTAACACAAACCGCACCAGGGGAACTTTATACTTGGGGATTAAATTATATGATTAAGTGTGCTTCAGTGGGATGAGTGGGTGGTTTAGCTAGCAGCTGTGATGTGTGCTTTGTGCAGTATAGCTGATAGAGCTGGTTATTGTGTGTTTAACAGTGGTTGGAACTACATCTGAACCAGCACATCCCCACTTCTCTGCTGCTGCTATCCAGGGCAATGTTCCTCCCTGACACTCTGTCACCCACAGATCAACTCAAAACCACACTGCAGACCCTGCCTGAGATAGTGGTTTGTACACCGCACACATTCACATGCACACACCTGACTGGGCTTATGCAGATATGAGCAGGAATGTTACCAAGAAACAGAGAGATTTTTAATTATTTACAGACTACATGTTTAAAACACTTGATTCTGTTAATCAAGCTCCAAGGAGCATCACTTGTTATCTTTTGAAGTCATACTGTATTTATTTTTATTGTTAGTGTCGCTTCCAAACATTTGGTCAGTACTATTTTCGTATCCCGAGCAGTCTACGCTTTTCTCTGAGCCAGAGAATACTGTTTGACAGATGAAACCCTGAGAAAAAATATGTAATATGTGAAAGTTTGCATTTCTAATATTGCTTATATTTTAGATTTTTCCATGACGTTTGTATTTGTGTGTATTCCCAGGCTAAAGAGGCTCAGGTGAAAGTAGCAGAGCTGGACTTCTCCAAAGTTGACAATAAGACTAAGCTGGAGACCACACTGCAAGAGGAAGCAGCAATCCTCCAGGAGAACAGAGAGAAGGAGATGGAGAGGCTGGCTGATGCTGCAGAGAAGGCAAAGGAACAACAGGTGTGAAGACTTGTCATTCTCTCATACCCATCACTACTAGCTGTTACAAACATGTCTTCATGGTGTTTGATGCATCACACAGACTGGATGAATATGCTAATTTGCAATGAGTATGCCATAGCTAATATGGCAGCAATGTTGGTCTCATCTTAAACTTTTTTACATGCTTCTTAGATAAGAATGATAATAACCATTATATTTTTTAAGCACTCGCTTGTTGTACTTCTGTGTTACTTTTTATTATTTCTTGTGTTTTGATAATGAAATTACGTTTCATTCTGAGGCAGCTTGTCAGACACTGATTTAGCCTTTGTACTAAACTGAAATGTGGTCGATGGTTCTCTTGTCTAAAAGTTAATGTAGGTCTAAGAAACCAGACCACTAATTACTTGCACTGATTTGTATGTGCGTGTGTGCTTGTGTGTTTTTCCAGAAAGCTGAAGTGGAGGCAGATGTTCTTTCCAGTGTTGATGTTGCTATCCACTCTGAAACACTACGAGACACAGCACCAGTGCTGGAAGGCATTAAGGTAACACTAACACACACAAGATAAAACTTTGCGCTGGTTAGCCCATTGTTCATTATTTAAGCATATACAAGCTTTTTTGAGGGTGACTCAGCAGAACTACATCCATCATTAACTTTTTAAACTTATATATAATAATATAATATAATAATATAATATAAACTTTATTAAGGTCTTTTCATAAATCCATTGTGAAATTCATGAAAAACATTTTTTGTATAGGTTAAAATCCATTTGAGTGCACTGACCATGTGAGTGATAGAGCTCATATCATCATGGGAAATATTGCTTGGAAAATCAAAGTTATGTACCTGTAAATTTTTTAAAACTAGAAGCTGTAGAAAGTAGTAGGATTTCACAAAACTTTCAATATACAAATGTAAGTGTCTGTTGGTAAACTTTTTTTCCCTCATGGGCAGGTTTGTCTTGAGTACAGTTACTGATTGTGACTTCAGTTAACTATTTCTTAAGCTTGTTTGCTTTGTGTAATGTGTGTGTGTGTGTGTCTGTGTGTTAACTGATTTTCTTCATGCTGCCATCAGTTTGAGCAGTGGCAGAAGTATCTGCGCATTCAGGTTATACGCTGATCAACTTTCATTCAGGCCAACAGCACACTGACTGTTCTGCTCTTCATAACTACAAATCTTAACCAACGGTTCAGTTAGGATTTATGGTCTATTCTGATTAGGGCAAGACACTACAGGTTAACAGGGTATTGTTTAAAACAATATGTATCACAGCCAATCTTTGCTGGTTGGTTACTACAATCATTTGCACATATTTAGAATAAAACCAAGAATGCAGCTTTTGGATTATGTTAGAAGTTTATTTCATTGTGAAGACGCACTCCAGAGAGATGATTTTATTAAACAGATATTTGAAATTGGTGTTTTATTATTTACTGCAGAAAAACTATGCATTGTTATTATAAACCTTTTTTTCAGGTCATCATTATTACTAATGTAGCGTATATCCAGCATTGAACAATAGATTAGAAATTGGTTTTTTTAAGTCCTCGAGTATGGATAGAAATGACCGTATAAGAAGACTTGTGATTCTGAATGGGGAGAAAAGTTTTGAGAAGCCAGTCTTGAGAAGGGCCTCAGAGCAGTTTTACCCAGTGAGATCATAGAACAAACACCATGTGATTGTTGACATTAGCACAAAGGATACAGACATATATTGATTTTGCAGGCAAAAAACAGCAGAATACATGGTTGTGGCAAGTGTGATGAAGCCCTCATTATGGTTTCTACATGTTAAAAAATACAGTTAGAAATGAGGGCACAAGACCTGACTAAACATGCTGAAATAAATATTTGTTTTTAGGTTTTTTTGGTTTTGACCTTTTTGTGTGTTTAAGCAAATGTATGTACAGACGGTTTATCTCAATATCTAAATTACTGATAGGACCAAATTCCTTATTTTCACCTGTAGTGTCTTGCCTTAAAGAAAGCTAAACATTTATGAAGATCAGAGATGTCTACTGTAGCCTGCTCCACTCCTCTCCCCGTTGTTTGTGGCTGTGTATAATTTAGGCTGTGGTATTACACCTCTAACAGTCACAGTCCTACCTGTAACCCTGTAACAAGCCAGGGTGTTAAATTGGTGCTCTTTTGTATGTATTTACTAGTCTTCTGTTGAAAACAGACTGTAGGATGTTTGTGACCTTCCTTTCTTATTCAGACACTTTCTCTGCATGTGTATAGGATGGTGGTATGAGCTGAATACATGTGGTGATCTAGGTTATGGGATGTACTAACTGTGATGTATAACTCTACAGGGTGAGGAAATCACAAAGGAGGAGATTGATATGTTGAGTGATGCCTGCACCAAACTAAAGGAGCAGAAGAAACTCCTCACCAAAGAGAAGGAGGAGCTGGAGGAGCTGAAAGATGACGTGCAGGAGTATTGTGAGGTGAGGGAGGGTGGGGTGGAGGGACGGAGGTAAAATACACTTTGAATAAATAAAACCACTTGAGGTCTCTCTGTGTCTTACAAGCACACTCTTGGTGTGTGTGACTGTAAATCAGACCTAGCTGAAGTGCTGCTACTAATGTACTGGTGTTTAGTCAGGCAGACCCACTGTTCCACAGTACTAGTTTGCATTGCACACTAGGGGTCACTCTATCTATTTTCCATCATGTTGCCAGAGATATGAAAAAAACATACCTTACATATTGTTTATTAACTTTTAAACCACTTGGTGTAAAATACATATCTGACAAAATCTGGAGCTTTCCAGAAAAAACATTAGCCACAATTCAAAATCCACTGTACAGTTTAGCTGTTAAATGTTTTTTTTGGTTTGTAAAAAAACACTTTGTGGATGTTTTGTACATTGTGGATGTTCTTCATTTGCTGCTCAGTTTTCAAATTTTTGTGTTTCTAGTGCTTCTTAATCTTGCTTCTAGTGATACACAGCACTACATATTTTTGTTATTCTCTGTCCCATCACACCTATTTTAGCTCATGAAGGGCTCCATAATTAGTTCATGTGTTGTGTAAGGTGTGTTAATTCAAGGAAAACCTTGCAGTGATGTGAGTTTCGCAAAGCAGGGTAAAAATGGGCCAATAATTTCAGCAAGAAAATGAGCTTAATGATATTACTTTCATAAATTCTAACATTTCAAAATCAATCCAATTGAATCGCCACCTTCAGATCAATATATTGTGATAATATAATCGAGTAAAACGGACAATAACTGAGATATTCTTTCCCATATAAAAGAGTTTGTCTGAGGAAATGTTACTTAAGCACCGTCTGCTTCTGTTTCTGCTCTGCTTCAGGATCTGGAAGAGATAAAGAAGGAGTTGTCTAAGACCGGGCAGGAGAAAGTGGTGGAGGAGTCAAAAGCCAGTAAACATCTGTCTCGCCGGGTCAATCGCATGATCGGCCGCATGGATAAGATCATAAATGAGCTGGAGAAAGATAAGTTGGTGCTGGATGGACAGATAGATCGTGGAACAACGCCACCTGTTGGGTAAGAGGGAGTGTTGTTTGAATGGAGTTTCTTGTCTGTATGAATTGTATCTGCATGTATTTGTACATGTGTTGTGTACATGATCTGTAGTGTAAGTTCCAGCAAAACGGTGGTGGGAGGATGATGGCACCAGGAGCTAAAGTCAGGAGTTCTTAAACATAAAACGGGTTCCCAGTTAAATTAATAGTTTCTTTTTGTTGTTTTTTATAGATTGTTCTTTGAGAAACGTAGTGACTTACAAAGGTAAGAAAAGGAGATGCTTTGGGGTCTGTGGGGCTCTTGCCAGCTGTACCACTAACACAGACTTCTTAGTTTTCTTTCCATGTTTCAGTGTGGTCAATTCATTGCAATTTTATTCTAATCAGCCTTCAGTAAATCTGCCTGTCATCTGTGAACCAGTTGCTGTGCTATTCATTTTGCTTATCATGTGGATTGATCTTTTGATCAATGTCATGCATCTATTTTGCAAAACTAATGAAAGGGGGACCAGTGCAGACTTTATTGTTTTAGCCCATCTTGTCAACTAACACAACAGACATGTTACTTCTCCTTTTCTGGTGCTAAAATGACCAAAAAAATTCACAAAAAATAGTTTTCTTAAAATGTCATTTTAGCATTTGGACATAGTGTTGCATAGAGCAGGAAAAAATACCAAACACAAATTATTACATGCATCATAGTTGTTTACAAGTTGGAGCCTGTTTTCTGGGAACCCTGTGTAGCGTTGGCGGCATGCATTTGGATCATTTTCCGAGTTGGTCCTCCTCCATCATCTCATTTTCCTTGTTAGCAAGTAATCGTTTCCTGTATCCAGTATGTTCCTGTCCTGTAGGGAGAACCTGATCAGCATCAACGAGCTCATCACTGTTATGAGGCAGATCCAGAGCATTCCGGAGCAGAAACTGCTCAGCATCGCCGACGCCCTGGATGAAAACAAGGACGGCAAGATAGACATTGATGATGTTATGAAGGTAAAAGGAGGAAACTGAAATAAAGGAGAGAAACAACAGGGCCCAAGTCTGTCTTTATGGCTTTATGTTTGGTTATTGTCATTCTCTCCTGACTGTCCGTTAGGGGTGCAGTCAGAAATGATTTCTGCTGGTGACTAGCTGGTACGTCAACCTCCTGGCCATAATTCCAATATCAATAGTAATGAAATTTATTGTGCACTTCTACAGTGATACTGCATGAAGCAGTTTTTTATATATACAAACAGTTACGGACATTTAACCAAACAATTTTAACATTGACATATTGTGGCCATAACTATTTGCAAAAACAAAGCAGTAATTTGATAAAGCTTAATGATCACTCTGGCAAAATGTATTTTTATTTTTATATTTTTTTATTTTATATTACCTATTTGATCATTTGAAATGTATCAATGACAAGTGAATGGCCAAATAAATTGTTTATTATGTTGCAAGATTATACAGCTGAGGGAAATTAGATCAGCTTTACTGATTGTGTTTTGTTTGTTTGCATTTTAACTGTTAAATCAGCTTGTGGGCCACAGAAGCTTCTGTGATCGGTTGTGTGTGCCATGGGTTGCAAAAGACTGGCAACCATGTTTTCCATCCAAACACACCTGAACAAAGTAATCAAATAATAAATAATGTGCAAACCAGGAGGATGATAGGACTGAGGTTGGGAAACACTGTTCCAAAACACTGTATTTAACCATGGGACTATAGGGCTGGTTTCCACCACAGTTTTGTAATCCCCTTATTGAAGCACACCTACTAAACCTGGCAATCAACATATGAGCTGAATCAGGTGTGTTTGAGCAAGGAAATCACTGAACTGTGTTCAACACTATCACTCCACAACTGGAACTGCAAACCCCAAACTAGAAACATGAGATGACAAGTTATCTGTCTGATTGTGCTGTGTTTTCAGGTGGTAGAGTTGATCGATAAGGAGGACATAGACATCTCCACAACACAGGTGGCAGAGATCATGGTGATGCTGCAGAAGGAAGAAAAGCTGGTGGAGAAGGAGAAGGCCAAGGAGAAGGCAGAAAAGGAGCAGGCAGCTAAAGTTCAGAACTAGGCAGCTGTGGTTTATTGGGAAAGGAGCACTGGAGATACTGGTGCTAAACCCTCTGGTTTTGTACTTGAAAAGAAGTGATACTAAATGATAAATATTGAGAAAATCAAAAGTTTCATTTCACCCCCTAATCATCAGCTGGCAGTGATATCATCTGTGAGCTGAGTCAAGTTTGTTTTTTTTTTTTTTGCATCCTCACCATTAGCATTCTCTTCATCATTCCACTGCTCCCACTCATTCATTTTTGTGTTCTTTCATACAGACAAGGTTCTTTTCACTTCACAGCTGAATTATCTAACAGTGACTGAATGTAGTTTGGGTGACCTGTAAATATTCTGTCAAATTGTCTAAAAGCCTGGGAGGTGAAATGGCAAATGTAATCAAAAAACTTGAGGCAATCAGTTTTTTTGCATGAATGCAAACATGCTACTGACTAATCAGTTTCTCCAGCCCAGCTCTGACTGAGTTAAATATTTACTTATGTTTAATGAGCTTTTTTTTCTTGTTACTACTCGATTGTGGCCTTGAGTGAACCCCCATCCCCCCCCTCGTTCCTAGGCATTTAAAATATCTCGCTTATGTAGATTAAATATTGCACAGCCCTTTAAAATATGTAAAGAAAAATGCCAGCATTTTCTCAGCCTTGTATCTGCTGCATCTGTAGCATACATATGATTACCACAGACACAAACTTTGATGTATTTGATGCATAAATACATGTATAAGTCAGTGGGAATTTCTTCAGCACATGCCCACTTACTTGTGTTTTGTGTGGGGAAATGTGTTAACATTATTGTCTGTGGCAGCATTTCCCAACCCTGGTTCTGAAGGCCCCTCATCTTGTACATTTGAATATTTTCTCCCAACATACTTGAGTAAACTAATCAGTAAATTAACAGCCTGTTATTGAGTTAAAGCAGGAAAAGTATTCAAATGTGCTGGGTGGGCCTCCAGTACCACGATTTGGAAACTAGGAAATTATATTCATTGACCTAATGCTACAGAGACAGCAGATAAAGTTTAGGTTGAAAAATTATAAAGTATTCTTTTAACAATGTTCCCTTTTTACTGCTATCTGAAACTTGCTTCAGGTGGTTCTATTGTATAGTTAGTAGTAGAGTATAGTTCACCTTGGAACAAATAGCAGTTGTAGGTTCTTGTTATGCTGGACCAGTGTATTATGTGACTGCACAGGATAGATGAGTTTGAGAGAGAGAGTGCTGTTAGGTGCTTGAAGTGTGTGTGTGTGTGTGTGTGTGTGTGTGTGTGTGTGTGTGTGTGTGTGTGTGTGTGTGTGTGTGTGTGT
>JBBPDA010000145.1:15042204-15061303 GCA_037974385.1 Arnoldichthys spilopterus
GTGTGTGTGTGTGTGTGTGTGTGTGTGTGTGTGTGTGTGTGTGTGTGTGTGTGTGTGTGTGTGTGTGTGTTTGTTTGGATAAGTGAAGATGGAGGGCGCTCGGAGCAGTGCAGACAGGGCCGGCTCAGACCCAGCATGGTGAGGCCAGTCTGGGTACAGTCAGTCTGAGCACTGGGTAAACAGTCACTCCATACATGGAGAGGGTAGAGAGCAAAGGCAGAATATGTGTGCACGCACTAATACACGCACACAGAGAGTATTTTGTCAGCATAGCATAGTTGCACAGGGCACAGCAGACAGTGAATACATCATTCCCCACCCTAAACATGTCATACAGAGAGAACAGAGTGTCTGGGCTAAAGCACCGTGTCTGTGCTGCGTCAGAGAGAGAGTGTGCACGAGATTGGAGTCCGGGTGCCTAATTATTTGTGTCCATAAGCTTTAGCAAGGCAGCAGACGAGGGGCAGAGGTCAACCCTCACCACAGTAATAGCCTGGGTTTGTGCAGCTTTTGTCTGCATATCAACATGTAGGCCTTAAACCTCATACATCAATTGCTCTGCCTCATAATCTCATTCTATTGTGTCCATTGTTTAAAGGTAGCAGGGTATGCTGATATATGATTGCACTATGATTATTTAAAGCTTTAAAGCATTTTTTCAGTTATTATTATTTTTGAGGTCTTTATCCAGACTCAGGTACATTTGTGTAATGTATGCTAAAGGCTGCAGGTGCAAGTGGAGATATCTGAAGAAGGTAGAGGTGTAGTACACTTTGGAAATGTTGCAGGAGAGTGTATTTGTGGGGAAGATGAGTAATTTTTTTTACTTGGAGCATGTACTGTTGCTTCTGTCCTGGTTTAATATAAAGCCACTTAGACCAATAGCTTTTTCAGGAGGTATGCACATGTAGAATAGGAGAACTGGAGGAGAAGGCAGGGTAAGACCCCTGAAGATGTAGCCACTACATTCAGTCCAAAGCTTGAGCTTATTTAAAAGGGGATTCTCACCTTTTTTTTATTTTTTTTTTTTTTTATTTTGCATTATTCAATCACATTACAATGCAAACAGTGGTGGTGATGAGCAGATGTGTGAAGGGTTTGTCTCTAAAAAAAAAAGCTATGTAACATAAAGCTGTTATATGAAATGGTCATCAGTATGTTTCCTGATGCCTGATGACATTGTTCTACAGTTGCTGTTATAGGCATCACCAGCATTATTACTATTAAGAAATTGGAGTAAATTAATATAAAATTAATTTAATATCTAAACACTGTGAATGACAACAGTTTACATTGTGACGATTGAATAATGCAGAATTTTTAAAAAAATGGGTGGAGTTCCTCATTTAAACGATAAATTTAAAGTTCTGATTTATTTTTGGCTACTTATAAATAGGGTCGTCGTATCACATTTGTGTGGATATTAATATATATAAAGTTCTGTGTTCATTCTTAAAGAAAATTAGACATGTTAAAAGTGTTAATCTAGGTAAGCTAGTACTGTAGACAAAAAAAGAAGCCTCCCTAGAGAAGTGAAGGCATGTTGAGGAATCCCTCAAGGAACTTGTGCTATTTTGAGTCTTAGACCAGCACTCATTTCAACTGACAGAGCTGCACTTGGCCGTCTGGGGCCACTTTAATTGTGAAAGCATCACAAACTCACTGTACAATGCATGAAATCGTATTTTACTGCTTAAATTTCTGCACTTTTTAGGTATTTGACAATTAAGATTATTGGTTGCTTACACAAATTAAATGTTAATTAAAAGTGTATTTGAATCACTTAGAATTCGCCTAATGTTTACAGAATGACTGGACATTCTGTTATACTGCCTGCTGAAGCTGAAAACTGTGTAATGTGTGCAGAAAATCTAGGCATACAATGCTTTTTCCATGCCTCTGTATAGCTGTGACTGTACAAGTGTACAGTGAATTGGCTTTTAATCATTTAATGAATTTTTCTTCTTGCTTATATATACCAAACATATGAAATGACATGAGGAGACCAGTGTCCTCTATGCTCTAATGTGTTATTTATTTATTTTGTAATTTTTATTTAAAACAAAGGGGGAACAAGTACCAAAAAATGTACTTGAAAATGATCCAAAACATAGAGTGATATTCAGTGTTTTTTTTTAAGTTTACTACCACGAATGATTACTGATGCATAAATAAGAGCTTTTTATTTTGCTCAGAGTAATTCAGATGTAAATATACTCCTTTAACTCTCAGTGGTCCCAAAGTATTGAATAAAATAAGGTAAAGTGATCCTTGGAAAGTTGTGTACCATTTCTTTTTACACCTTTAATTTTGCACATATCCATCAGTTCATATTCCATCTTTTTGTTCATATTTCATCTTTTTGTTTTTTTCGCCCAGGTCTTGTTCCATGTCTGTGCCTTAAGGCTTTCACTTTCAGTGCTACTTAGCATTACTATGTGATGTGGTTTAGGATCTAACTTGTTCAAAGGATTCACTTTCTGTACACGCAAAGTTCCTGAAACGTGTAGCAGGCCTTCTAAAAGCTTGGTCAAGTAACACCATACCTGTTTTGGTTTTGCAACAACAGAGGCCTCCAAATAGAGCTGCTACAAGCCTGTAGCCTTGGTTAACTGTTCTCTCTCAAAAGTTAAAAAGTCTCCAAATTTTGGTCTTCTCGAAGACACCTGACTTAACCCAACATCTAACTGACAAGACGTTTGAGCTTAAAGCAACAGTTTTTCAACCTCAACAACATGAATACTGAATTCAACTGACCTTTTTCTGTCTTTAGGTGCTGCTGTAAAAATACATATTTATGGTTATTGATAGCTTGATCTTAATGCAACAGATTAAGATTATGATTTTTTTTAAAGCGTGCTACAGCAGAAAAGGCACAAAAATGTTGCAGCGGAGGCCTGCTGAAGGGCCAAAATTGAGAAATACTTCTGAAAGTGGAAAACCACTAGATGCTTTTTATAATAACCCTGACAAGGGTTCATCTCTGAATGGTATTACGAAGTAAAAAACTACACAGAAAAACTACATTTTCACCTTCGTGTTCACAAGAAAGAGTTTTTCCTCATATGCGTATTTCTAGAAATTGTAAGGACAGTGCTTAATACTTTTAAAATCTGTCATCTAAAAGCTTGACATTATCAAAAAACCTGTTCTTTTTAGACATATTTGCTTATTTTATGAACCACAGACCATAGGAAAGAATAGAAGATAGAAAAGAAAAACACATTTAATGAAGATATCTCTATCCATCCATTTTCTAAACCGCTTATTCCATTTCCGGGTCGCGGGGAAGCTGGAACCAATCCCAGCTCAATGAAGATACTTGAAAATGAAAATACATACACCCAGTATGTGTTGTAAAAAGTAATTGAAATGGTAGGTTATGAAAAATTACATTTAAATTACTGAGATGTAAAAAATATAAACTGAAAGTACTCTGCAGCATTTTTTGCAGCAGATTGCCTAAACATCAGAAAGTTCATTCCCAAACCTTTGAGGGAAAAGTACTGCGTATTTATACACTGATCCGCCAGAACATTAAAACCACTGACAGCTGCAATTAATGACATTGATTATCTTGTTACAGTGATACCTGCCAATGTGTGACATATATTAGGAAGAAAGTGAAATGTCAGTTCTTGAAGTTGATATGCTGGAAGCAGAAAAATTTAAAAAATACTTTGACAAGGGCCTTATTGTGATGATGCCTAGTCGGAGCATCTCCAAAATGGCAGGTCTTGTGGAGTGTTCCAGGAATGCAGTAGTTGGTACCTACCAAAAGGTGATCTAAGTGAAAGTGACTGTCATTGTGAACACACCCCATTGCATACAGTGCACCACAATAAAATGTGACCTGTATATTTAACCCATCCACTTGTGAATCAGCAGTGTAAGGTGCAGTGGGAGCAGTGTAGCAGGACGGTACCTCAGTTGTACCTGGACCAGGACTTAAAACCTGTAGCCCCTTCAATAACATTATGACGTCCCTAACCACTTGGGCACCACTGCCCACTAAGGGCAATGAAGGACATCTGGTGAATCAATGACCAGGTCATAGGCACCCAATGCTCATTGATTGCACACCGGTCCAATCCCCTGAAAGAGCTACTGTAGCACAAGAAAAGTTACTGCTGGCTTTGATATATGTCAAAACACACCGTGCATCACAGTCAGTGCTGTTCTGGCAACTGAGGGCATCTACAAATTATTAGGCAGGTGGTTTTAATGCTCAGTTGATTGGTGTATGTGCTGTAGGTGACATGATGGCCTATGCGTACCCCATATTGTGCATTTACTTAATCTGGCATGATAAAGCCTAAACCTGACTGTTTTTAACACCTTTTAAAAAAGAAAGATCATCTTGTAAGAAAAGACAAAAAGCCAAAGAGAGCTTTGGAGTGTATCTACACTACATTAAGTTTTATTACAAAAGGTTTTGTAGGAATAATATTTTTATAAGGTGTGTAATGGAAAGCAATTTATGTAAGTGATCATACAAGACTTTATTACATATCCCTGTCCACTCTTCTAATGTTTGGTTCAGGTTTGAGCTAAGATTCTGACCCCTGTCAGTAATGCCAGATGAATTCACTAGCAGCTTTACATGACATAAAAGTGTAATGGCAAGCTGAAGTACATGTGTTTAACACTATTAACCCAAACCTCTAGCTTTTCTTAATCTGCTTCCTGTAGAGGAAGAAATAGCTTGGCCAGAAGAGGGAGCTATGGCTCAAAACAGAAGAACACACCTAACCTGACTGAGCTATTTCAAACAGTTCCCATTTGAGAGAGATTTTATTAGATGATTGCTCTGTATGTACCTTGGATTGTTTGAGAGTTGAGTAATGCCCTCTGATTAGTACAGATTTCATGAGTTAACAATGCAACCCTAACTTGCACGTTTGTCACACTGCTCAAATGACACTAACAGCCTCTACATGACCAAGAGTAATAAGCTGGCTGAGTGCCAGCCTATCCTGCATGCCTCCACCTCCAACTCGGTGACATCCTAAGTGGAAAAATAATGTTTGTAGACTTAAAACACTGCAAAAATGATGTCCTAGCAAATCGAAAGCATCTTAAATGTGGTTAGAATATTATAAGCTATTTATTCTATTCGAGGGCATTTTTCTTATGTAAAATGATCTTGTCAAGGCAAGAGATTTTACTCAACTGTCAGATAATTTCACTGCCTTCAAGGATTCTTCACCAGTGCAGTGCATAAAGATAATAGCACTTGATGTCTAGAACATAGAACAATCACATATTGAGAAGCATTGCAAGCACTGCCTACATTTAAGGTTCCTTCCTTTGTCCAGGTGTCATTTTTGTTGCATATGCATGGCCTAAGTGACTGTACAGTGGGGGGAGAGAGACACTTGCAGTAAATCTTGCCCTGTAAAAGAAAAGGAAAACAAAATCGCAGGCTGGTTGTCTGCTTAGAGTGCTCTGTTCTCTGTAAGTGGCTTATTTCTTTGCGTTGACATCAAGTTCAACATCTCTGCACAAACACAGGCCTGCCTTGTAAAACCAACCTCCATTGGCTGGCTCCTCAGACGAGGCGAGAAGTGTAGGTTGCTGCTTAGGTGTGCACTGTATCTACGGTCATTGCTTAGGCACAGGGGTTGATGTAACATTGTGTAAAAAGCTAAACTGCATGCATTAGTTAGGCTGAATGCCCAGGTAGAGGTCTGTCTCACTTCCTCACACAAATTCTCCCCCTCCTATTTGGGAGCAAGTTGAACATGCCTAGTTTGTGTTATGAAACACTGACCATGTGCAGCATATGAAGTGCACTTTTGCTGGTTCTGCATGCCTTCATCTTACTCTCTTCCTCTTCTCATCTGTTAAATAGCTGATCAACCCACCATGCTCTTCAGACAGCACACAGTAATGTCCAATAAAAACTGCACAAAATGTAACAGTGTTGTATCCTAGCTATGTGATATCGAAACCTCATATCTCCATAATAAAAGAGGGTAAAAGTATGTTTTTTAATACTCATTAATATAATGAGGTCTTCTTGCAGGCCATTTTGGACCATTTCTATTGGTCCATTTAGCATGAAATGTTTATACAGTGTAAAGAGAGGGTGGTATTTTCAAATGATGTAGAAAAGGGGAAAAAAACAACAAAAACATGGAGTTAAGAGGTTCTGATATGCCAGCGACCATGAGTAAATGTTTTTGTGAGCTCATACATTCAGTAATGCACTGAGCTGTGCTGCATCTGATTGTGAGTGTGTATATTGGCTGAGGGCCTGCATTACATTTTGAAGTTGGTGTTTTATCTGTGTATAGAAGTTACCATTGTACGCTGATCTAGGACTAGCCTTTCCCACCCAAATCTTAACCAATATCTGAAGTGAAGTGTAAGTGGCTTATTTGTCATTGTGAACACATTCAATCACACACAGAAACTGCACAATTAAATGTGAGCCCTGTATTTAACCCATCACACGTGCACATGTGGAGCAACAAGCAGCTATGAGAAGGGGAACAGTAAAATGGGACGATATCTTGCTCAATTGTACCTCAGTGGTGCTCAGGCCAGGACTTAAACCTGCAACCTTTTGTTCACAAGGACAAGGTCCTAACCACTAGACCATCACTGCCCTTCTGGTCTCAGATCAGCGTATACAGGTGAACTCATGTGCTTTACAATTGGATTGAATAGCACTTTAACTCACTGAGCAGTATAGCTGTAATAATGTGCAGTACTGTACAAGATCATTTGTATACTTCTCCATAATGCTTCCGTTTGCAGATGACTGGTGAATGTACTTTTGGAACATGACCTGCGGAAAGACCTTTCAAAGGTCAAATCTTTTTTTTCTTTGACTGAGTACAGTACTCGTTCATTCTGCACAAATGGGTGAGGCCTGTGTGATAAAGAACTTTACAGTCTGCAAGCATTCAAATATACAGTACTGTACACATCATCAGGAACGCCTTACGAGCAAAAAATAGGAGAACCATCTACCTATCATCTTTTCAGTTATTCTCAGTACTGTTACTTTATGTTAAAACACAATAAATCAATAGACTGTCTAAGATTTAATGCTTGAATTTGTTCTTGGAGGGGCAGGGGCAGGCGAGTGTGTTACTGGAATGACTAAACATTGAAATGGGGCTTTGAGAATGTTAACGAAGCAAACATTTACACTGAGTGAACACTGCTGACGTCCAATACATTCCCATTTTAATCTCGTCTACTCTCCCTGCAGCTGGCAGTATTAATGCTGTTGGTTTGTGTGCGTATTAAACTAATACTTCTGCAGAAAAAGAGCAGTTGTTCAGCCCTAAACATGTTTGGTCACTGGAGCTTTAAAGAAGTAGCTTTTTTAATGCATCTTTATTGAATTGTTGTTAAAAAAAAACAATAGTCTTGCAACAAAAGACAAAAATACAAAATCAGAAAAGTGAAATTACCAATCGTAATAACCCAACACAAATAAAACAGTAAACATATACTTAACTAGATCAATTAAATCTTATGGCTGTATATTTTGTAAAGTAATCTGTTATCCCCCCTTGGAGATTTACAAATACAAACCACTTTTTTAAAAAGTTTGGATATTTTCCAAAAGGCAAGAAAGACAGAAATCTATGATATGTTAAGTCACATTAACTTTTATTTAAATGACGTAAGTACAAAGAAAAGATTTTCAATATTTTTACTGACCAGCTTAATTGTGTTTTGAAAACCTACACAAAATTAGAATTTGATGCTGCAACACACTCAACAAAAGATGCGGCAGGCATGAGTTAAGCAAGCTAATTCATAGCAGGTGAAGTATCATGATTGGGTATGAAAATAACATCCATGAAAGGCTTCGTCTTTGCAAGCAAGGATGGGTCGTGGCTCACCAGTTATATAGTTTGAACATATTACCTTATATCTACACTGTGTCAAAATGTATTGATGAGTGGGCCAACAGAAACGCTTCCAGATAATTAAAAAAAAAAGGATTTTACATTAACTTTTACAAATAACTTTAAATCTAAGTTGCTATTTAGGAGATATAAAGTTTTGTTCTGACAGCAACCATATATTAACTATTAGGCAGTGGTGGTTTGCTGCCCTGGGAGGATCCCCCTTTCAATGTATGAAAGTATTCAGTTTGGCCACTAGGAGGCATTGTGACAGCACGCTTAAGAATGCAAACCTATCAAATGGGTAGGCCTTAAACCTACATTCCTGCTATACACTGTTTAGCCTTACAGTCTCCCTCATTGACTATTTTACACACACACACACACACACACACAGAGAGCGAGAGAGAGACTTACTCACACACTGCGACATGCTCACTGATGTACAGATGAACAGACATAAAAGAAATGTGGGAATCTCTGGATCTGTGAACTGTATGAATAAAAACGTGAGGGGGAAAAAGGGGAAGTTTCAAAAGCAGCAGTGAAGCAGAGTGTCAGGAAGGCATTCAGTCACACACAGGTATGACAAGCTAGATAACATCATTACTTTTTGTCAATGACAAACCAAGTGACAAATGTCAAAACTTTCTCATTCTCTTTGTTTATCTCACTCCTCCCCACTCTCTCTCACTCACTCTTTTTATATACACACTATATGTCCAAAAGTTTGCTGACATCTGCTCAGCTTTCTTCTGACATCAAAGGTATTATAGGGAGTTGGTCCCCCTCTCTGCTGCAGTAACCATCTCTACTCCTCTGGGAAGATCTTGGAAAATTGCTGTAAGGATTTGATGGCATTCAGCAGCAAGAACATTAATAAGATTATGTACTGTTGAATGATCAATTCTGGATCACAAATGCCACACCAACTCATACTAAAGTTTTGGTGCCATCACACCATCACAACCCAGTGTAAAGGGGCATCTTCAAGCAGCAAGGAGAAGAGGAAGTAAAAGAGGATGAAAAAGTCAACAAAAATATTATACTTTGTGATTTATTTATTGAGAAACAATGATCCAATATTACATATCTGTGAATGGCAAATGTATGTGAACATCTAGGGTCCAGGGTTAACCTTAGCTGTTTATTTGAAGGTGAGATTAGAGTCAGGTATTTGTAATCAAAGGGTTGACACCTAAAAAAAAACAACAGGAAACTATCAAGTCCGATCTTCAAAACACGTTTGTGAAAATCTGTTATGGAAAGAACAAAGAGGATTTCTAGGAATAACAGAAAAGCAATTATTGGACTGGATATCAGGCTGGAAAAGGTTGCAAAGCCATCTCTAAAGGAGGGCAAATTCTACAGCAAAATGTCTGTACATTGGTCTGTGAACTAGAAATCTCAAGAAATAGTAGCAAGAAACAATGGTGGTGAGACAATATTCCTAAATAAATAAATGGCCAGGGATAATATTTTTGTCTCATTTGTTAGTAATTGTTTTTTTTTAAACTATGCTTAAGACTTTTGTGAAAGTCTTTTGATATTATACTTATTTATTCAGAAATAATGGTTCACAAACCTTTAAGCACCACTGTGTATGTATATGTATATGTATATGTATATATATATATATATATATATATATATAAACATTTCCCTTCTCTCTCCCTTTCTGTCCTGCTCTGTCTCTATCTCTCTCCAAATCCTGTGTGTGCGTGTGTAGTTGTACTCTTTCCTCACAGTCAGTCTGCAGTCTGCCTGTAATAATATTGTTCCTCTTCCTTCTACACAAACACATCTCCTCGACTCTCCCCCGTTCCCCTCGGTTACCCTGCGTCGTCACGGCGCCTGCAGTCACCAGAACCCTGGCACAGCGTCCGGGAAACAGGGTTGTCATGCCAACGGCTGCGGTCAGCAAGGGGAATGCTTATTGGCTGGTGAAGATGATTTCTGTGAGTCATGACAATTCAAAAAAGCTGAAGAAAAAAAGAGGGGCTCAAAAACTATGAAAACAAACAGTATTGGTTTGAATAGAGGAAAAATCCCACAAGCGGCACTTTGGAGGCCCTGAGGTTTGCCGAATGCTGCTCTGAAATGCTGGGTTAGCAAAGCCCACTAAATGGGTAGTTATTCCGGCCTGTAGTCTGTATCCCAAACCCACACTGTGACATACACATCAGATGCTTTATATGAGCTCATTATAGAACAGACACACTGCCTGTACTCACACAGTGCCATATAGGACTGTATAGAAGAAATGTAAAGGCATGCATTTCAGCCTTTTTGCTGGGCTAGAGTGAGGTTTTAAATAGAGTTAGAATAAGCGTAGAGGCCTAGACAGACTGCTGTGGGATAGAATCAATATTGACCCTTTCTACAGCCTCACCCTGTTCCTTCTTCCACTGCTGCAAATGTGCAAAAGCACAAAAGGTGCCTAAAGATAGTGGTCCAGCATTGATGTTATTCAAAAAGCAGCAGCACTATTATTTTTAAGGTTTTTTAATAATGCCATAGAAGAAGCACTTTTGGTTCCCTGAAGAACTTTTTGATTTATTTTATAATTCTTTAACAAACCATGTTTATTAATAAGATGTGCAATTGTGAAGAACCTTCACATAATAATGAGGTTCTAGACTAATCAAAGTTTTTTTTTTTTTCCACTACAAAGTCACTGAGCCAAGAACAGCTGAACCACATTGTCACTCATTCTCCTCTAAGTCATTCCACCTTCACTCTTAGGGGTTAGGGCTTAGGGCTCAGGGGAGTTAAGTTGTCTTGAATGAGGATGTGGCCCACTTTGAGAAGTCAGAGAAGTAAGAGTGGTGCTGAGAGTCTGATGTAAGTGTGCACTTCAGTGTGGTGAGGCCACGTTTGAGTCTGGCATTAGCTTAAAGCTGGCAGTTTGGCATGGGCTGGACAGTAAAAGGCGGGCAAGATTTAAGGGAATAGAATGGTGTGTGTGTGGGGTAGGGTTCTGTCGAGCAGGTGTTAGGGAAGCTGCTCTTTATGAAGGCTGAAGCGCTGGCACAGATCAGAGAAATCTGAGAGAGAGAGAAGAGTAGGAGGGAGAGAGAGGGAGAAAGAGGGAGAGAGAGAGAGAAAGAGAAAGAGAGAGAGAGAGAGAGAGAGAAAGAGAGAGAAAGAAAGAGGGAGAGAGAGTGGGGTAAGGGAAAGAGAAAGTGGCTGGTGTAAAAAGGATTTCCTGGCTGAAAGACAGCTGGTCATTCCCTTAGGACTCATTACTGCTCTCTGACAATCTCGTGGCAGTGTAATACACACACACACTGAACTAGGCCACTGTTGCTCATATGAATGTAAAGCCATGTTGTAGTAAAATGCAATGCAGAGAGAAAGCTTCAGTACAGCAATGCATGTCGCTTACAGACATTTGGACAGCTCTTGGTATCTGACAGCCAGCACACTGGTAGTCGTGCTACTCTGATGCACTCAGTGGGTGTTTGAGTGAGTGGGTTGGGGAGTGTGGTGAAGCCATAGGTGAACATTTTGTTAATGACACACACTGAAATTCAGAGCACCAAAGGAAGACCCATTTTTCCTGAATTTATAGCATACGTACATACACACACACACACAAAGGCACTCTGTGTAAGAGAAGGTTCTCTGTAGCCGTAGTGTCGTGAAGATATTTTTAGAGCTTTGATGTATAGCCTGCTCAGCTTGGTAATGTAATGCATTTCAGTACAAAAATGTGTTTGTGAGTGAGTGTGTGTGTGTGTGTGTGTGTGTGTGTGAGTGTGTGTGTGTGTGTGTGTGTGTGTGTGTGTGTGTGTGTGTGTGTGTGTGTGTGTGTGTGCCTATGCACGCTGTGCTGTAGAAAGCAAAGTATGACCGCATTTTTTAAAAAGGGATCTGCAATGAATGTCAAATTTTCTGCTCCTCTCAGGAGTCTTGTTCTGATTATATAGAAAACATGCGGAGACCATGTTCTTGTGTGTGTGTCTTGGGCGTTTGTTTTTGTACACTTCCAGGACAAAAATGTTCTGTGTTTTTTGAAAAGCCAGAGAAAAACCGGTCTAACCTGCAATGTCAGGACTACCAGAAAGCTCCTAAAACATCGACATGACATGTGGGTATTAGGTATGACCTCATGTCCTGACATTCTATAAAAAACAAACCTTTGTGTGTGAGACTGTGTGTCGAAAGGGCTCCTGTGGAACACTGATGTGTATGCCTATCCTGCCTCTGTAATACCAACCAGTTTCCCTCATGATCAGTGTAGTGGTAAAGAAATGAAGTGTGTGTGTGTGTGAATGGTAGTGGTGGTGGTGGTGACTGGAGGAGGGGATGGGGTAATTCTGTGTGCACACATGCACATCTGTGCAGTGCGCTTCCTAATCTCCTCTTTTTCCTGTATAAATTTTGAATATGACTGAACATACCACCTGTCGAGTCACATTCTCTCTCTCTCTCTCTCTCTCTCTCTCTCTTACTCTCTCTCTCCCTCTCTTTCTCTCTCTCTCTCTCTCTCTCTCTCTCTCTCTCTCTTTCTCTCTCTCTCTCTCTGATGTCGACAGATGGCTATGCTGCTGTGTTGTAGTGGTTTGGCTGCGTCTTCATTTATTCTCATTACTTTTTGGGCCTGATGTTGAGACACACTCTGCAGCTCTGTTTATCTGTAATACACGGAGCTTCTCTCACACACTGAAGCTCTGTCTGAATCTCTAATACATATAAAGCTGAGTTTGCAGGAGGTTAATGGGACAAAGAAAGTCCTCTGACAAAAGCCACTAGAGACTAAAGTGCAGTTGAAGCGCTGCTCCAGGTTATGAGAATAATCTGATTAAAAGTTTTCTAACATTTCTGCAGAGTGCAGCGTTACTGTGAAAGATATAAACTACACTTTTCCCATATGAGTCTTTCAGCCCACTCATTGTCCTGTATTGTCAATGAACATGATTGAGGGCTGTGTTCTTACTTGAGAGATACTTTTTGTGGTACATTTTTGCTGCAGAACAGTGTCTAGTAATACAGTAGGCAAGCATAACATCTTAAAAGAACAGTTTAGCAAAACAAAAATCCCCTCAAATTGCTTTTGCAGTTTCTGACATGGTACGACATGTTTTCTACTGAGGTGGGTAGAAGTGTGGGTATAAATGAGGATTAATTCTATTTTAGATTATTGAACAACACACAGCTGAAGGTGTGATAATGTAGGTCAGCACTCTGGACAGAGCTAGTTGTTCAGCTGTTAGCTTCCATTACTTGTTGATTACATTAGCCTCATCACTGCAGTGCAAATATCACTTGTCTCAAATGTCTTGAGTATTTGACATGTGGGGAAAGTGTGTATTATATGTATGATTTCTTTTTTGCATTCTTTTAAACCTTAATAAAGCATTCTCACAACTTACAGTAGAAGGAGTGGGCCACTACACGGCCCATGTTGGCGTTGCTTAATAACATACAAAATGTTTTAGTATAATTAACCCTTTATATACACACAGCCTACACAGCTCTGTCAAAGCAGGATGGTTCAGTTGAAAGTGCAGAGGTAGATGTATAATCTGGTAAATATTTTTTTTAATTGAACAGTTAATTCACTACAATTTTACATTGTCTGAACCAGATGAGCTCTCCAACCTTTATACACAAAAGTATATTCAGCAAAGTAAATGTATTAGTGAAAAGTGAACATGTCAAATGTGACAAATGTATTTTTGCCTGTGAAGTAGAAGAAATATTAGCACAATAAAACTGATTTTTTGCTTTTACATATTATCTAAAAAAAAAAAGTATTAGTATTTTTTGTGTGCATAAAGGCTTCCAAGTGATTCATCATTCCAGAAATGATGTATTTTTGAACATCAAAAGTAAATCACATTGATTAGATTACTACTCATTGATGATTTTGAGAACATGACTAAAACAAGTATTACCACAGCCTGTTTAACTGCAAACACTGATCAGCCATAACATTAACACCACCAACAGGTAAAACGACTAACAATGACTATCTCGTTATTTCATTACAATAGGGGTGGGATATGCATCAAATGAACAGTCAGTTTGACAAGGGTCTTGTTGTGATAAGTCAGAGCATCTCCAAAGCTGCAGGTCTTGTGGAGTGTTCCAGGTGTGTAGTAGTTAGTACCTACCAAAAGTAATCCAAGGAACAACAACTGGTGCATAAGGGGAGAGTGAACACTGGCCTGCCTAGTCTGATCCCACTGAGGTAAAATGTGAATGATGTCTCTAATAGAAAGGTGTTAGAATACACAGTGCAGAACAGTCAGAGCTGTTTTTTATGCATGTGGGGGACCTACTTAATGTTGGGCCCTATGTTAATGTTATTTCAGATTGGTGTAAACTATACATTTTGCACTTGGTTCTGTGCTCTTTACACCATTTATAGGTTTATAACCATTATGACTGATACACAGATAACTACGGGCCGTATTGCGGTGTGTCATGTTCTTTATGTCTATATGTGACCCATTAGCCAAATTTTTTTTTAAGCAGTTAAGTGTTTCAGTGTTAGTGAAATACATGCTGTACAGAGCAAAGGATGAGCAGTGATGCCACAGGTTGATTAGAGAATCATTAAAATCTGAGACAGGTTTATAATTACCCTTTAGAAATATTTAAATATTATGTCTCTCATCTGCACTGTGATGTTAGACCTTTGAGAGTAGTGTTGTGTGTGTGTGTGTGCATATGTGTGTGAGAGAGAGAGTGAGTGAAAGAGAATTTATGATAGAGTCTTATGTCATCACTGACATCTCTCAGTAAGAAAGGGAGCAAAGCGTTCTGCCACTGAAGGAATACTCATATGCTTATAGGGAAGTACAGCAAAACGTTCAAAATGGCACCTTTACAAGCACAAAACCTTAATGAAGGTTAATGTAAAATGTATATTTGAACCGTTTGTTTGCTCAATTCATCATGAAATTTTGTCAGCAATTATTTGCAAATTCTGTAAAAAAAAAGACAAAAAATGAAAATTAAGGATTTGGCCACGAAAAGGATGATAGTGAGATGTTGTGTGTGTGTGTGTGTGTGCATGTGTTAAAGAGTGAGATTTAGAGTGACAGCCCTTGTCGATGTCTCCATCTCAGTCCTGGCTGGGTGTGTCCCTCCTGTCACCAGTCTGAATAAACAGGTCATGGTGGGCCATGTTCTTTGGCCTGGACGGACTAACTGCTTTTTTCTCCGCTCACTTCCCCTCAACTTCTCTTTAGCTCCATTTTCCACTCAGCTCATCTTTTTCATAAAGCCCTCCTCCTGTGCTCAGCGTTTTAAACCCCCAGCATGAAAAGCCTCAACAGCAGTATAATGCCCAAACCCCCCACAAATTTTCTCCATATCACTCCCCTGCCCTTATAGCTTCCATGCCTGGACAAAATCAAAAGAATATCTGCAAGTTCAACACATATCCTAAGCTACACACACACACACATAAATGCACACAGCCTAAAAAGAGTTCTATTGTCTGCAGGCTGCTTTTGTGATTGCAGAAGAAACAGAGGGGGATCCTCTAAGCCATGTTAGCGAGGCTGACAGCTTCATAGAGCAGAGGGAGAGAGGGATGGGGGTGAAAACTGAAAGAAGAAGCCTCTTGGGGGTTTTTGGAGCCGCTGGCTGCAGAAAGCTGTCCAACCCTGTGCTACATCCGGTCTCTCTGCAGGCACTGAGGGCTCCTCCAGTGATTCCTGAACATACTGTACCTTCATTTCTCAGGTAAAGCAAACTCCAACCCAGCAAGTTTCACTGAATAATCTTAGTTATCAAAGTTAGAGGTTGCTCTTGGGAAAAAACCTTGTCTCCTTTTTTGCTGTTCACATACACAGATCAGCCATAATATTAAAACAACCTGCCTAATATTGTTGCCATAAAGGGGTGTATTTGGTCTGCAGGGTATTCAAGAGTTCAACAGTGCCTTCAGTATTACACTTGGCTTCTTATTAAAGTGCAAACTGGTGGCATCTCTACCTCAAGTGAGCAAGATGCACATATCTGACAGGACAAACACTGCAAAAGATAATGTAATTCAGCAGACCAGGTCATGTCTCTTGAGGCTGCATGGTCTAGTCCTGACGCTCCTGTGCCCATTGTAGGTGGTTTGGAGGTGAACAGGAGGAAATGCTTTGACCCAGTCACAGCATTATCTAAAATATAATAAGCACTTTGCTCATGATAGTCAGCTAACCACCTGAAATGTCTAACACAAATGGAAAATAAACACTTGCCCAGTATTTCATCCACAGCAGCAGTTGGTTATGAGAGACTGCCACAATTAATTCATACATTAAGAGAAAAAAAGCAACAGGCACTGTGATACTAAAACATCCAAAAGGATTAAAGGCAGAATTCAGCATTGTAATAAAATATGGAAACTATCCCTTGCAGTGCAGCTATCTGTAAATCACAGTGGTAAAAACAGCAGGGCATTAAAAAAACATAACTTATCAAACATATGTAAGAATTTTTACTCAATATAATTTATCGTTTCATTTTTGTGACTATTGTTTGCAGTGTGTTTCTTTATCTAATATGTTAAACTTGGTTGACATAAATATATTTAACCCTTTGACGCACACAGTCAGCATCTCAGACGAGTGAAAAAAACCTCATGCATATTGAGCTGTAGGAGGCTAAGCAGAGTCGCCTTCAGGAACAGTTGAGTTGTGTGCTAGAGCTACTAGTGACACACCAAACTAATTTCAGAACAGCTTTTACAGATAAAATTGCCTTTTTGATGCTGAGTAACCTTTTGTTTTCTGTAGTTCAGCTTAGACTGTGGTAAGTTATGTGGGAGGGGTGAGTGAGTAAACAGCGCTTTTCACCTGCCCATGTCCAAGGCTAAAGTGCCCTTGGGCCTGGCACTTAATCCCCAAGCTTCCCCCTGGGGCAGGTGTGCAGCCCACTGCTCCTGCTCTTGGTGTGTACATTCATGGGTGTCACAGATGGGTTAAATGCAGAGCACAAATTCAGTAATCACTGTTCATAGGCCACAAAGCTGTGCTTTTTTTGCACTAAAATATATATTTATTATATTTGTTATGACTTTGTTCATTGCGAACCTAAAGCTGAAGTTAAATGCAGTGTGAGCAACAGAATGTCACAGCACAGGTGAACTGGAAAATTCAAATGCAGTTAAAAAGCTAGCCAGGCCTAAAGCGATTTTATAATGGATGGACCAATAGAAATTATCCTAAATTATATGAAATAAAACCAGATTATATTAATATACATTAATGTTTAGACATTTTTTTCTCTCTCTCGAGTTTAGATCATTCAGGATACTTTACTACACTGTATAACATTATGCTATACAACTCTATACCAAACTATACACCATAATATTATATTCAGCTAGCTGTGGGAAGCTAGCGATAGGTGTCCAGTCTAATTTATAGGGTTTTTAGCAGCACACACACTTAGCATCCTGAGGAGGGCATTTGGCTTATTATAAACGAGTGTGTTTTGACTTGTTAAGTGTAATGTCATGCTGGAGATGGACTGATTGATATGTATGGGCTGTGAGAATAGGAGTGAAGGTGATATTTCTTGATTTTCCTGCTTAGGTTTTCACACTCTGTCCTGTGCTCCAGCCTTAAAGGCTGAAATAAACTTCACTGACAGAGCTGAGCTGACACAAGCAGTAAAGAACCACACGTTACTCAGGCTACAGAGGTGGTGTCTGTGGCACAATGTGTGGCACAATGATTACTAGTAACTAAAAATAAATAGTTTTAACAGTTGGTTCTAGAAATATTTGCAATGCCATGTAGTCTCTATCTCAGCAGTGAGTTTGTGTGTGTGTGCATGTGTAGCGGTGAGAACTGATAGTGGTCAGCTGTCTCATTAGTTATATCATTAGAGTGCACAGCTGAGCACTGAGGAAAAGATTCTCAGCATATGCTTGTCTGTTTGCTGTGATCTGAATAGCTATGTGTTTAAACTGGGATCAGAGCTCTACTGGAACTTTAAGCCATTCAAGCATTTTAGCTTCTGAGTGTCTTATGTAAAAGCATGTTTTAAAATGTTGTGCAGTACTGGACTGCTTCCACAACAGCACTGCCACAGCACAAATGCCCACATAGATTTGCTGTGATGTCATGTTCTTACATCCATCTGTTATAGTCTTACATAACCTTAAAAATGTGTCACAGGGGGATGGTTGGTATATGCTCAAGTTGGATTGCTCAGAGCCACGGTCCTCAGCTTTGCATTTCTGGTAGTTATGGTCATTTTTAGAAATGTTTGTTGACCCATCCCTGCTTTTTTTCCAGAAACTATTGTGAGGTTTGCAGGACAACAGCAAAAATCCCATTTATCCCAATAAGAAACTCAAGAATAAATGCAAACATTTTACTACAGTGTTTTCTAACCCTGGTTCAGGAGGCCCTTTTACATCGAAAATTGTAGTTTTTCAGGCCCTCAGCACAACTGTTCCAACTAATCATCCAATTAGCAAGTGAGTAAAAGTGTGGAGAATATTGTAGAACAGTGTGAATGGGGAACAGTCATTCTGATATAGTATAAATGGGGACAGTGTGAATGGGGGACAACATTATAGAACATTGTGAATGAGGGTGGGACTGTTCTAGTAAAGTGTAAATGGGGGATAGAGTATTCTAGAACATCATAAATGGGGAGATCATTTAAAAGCAGAATAAATGGGGAATTGTGTAAGAGTTAGGAGAACATTCTAGGTAAACATTCAAGCACAGTATGAATGGGGGAAGATTTCTCTAGTACAGTGTAAATGAGGCATTCTAGAACAGATGAATGAGAGAGAACATTACAGAACAATATGAATAGGTCACAGAACAAAATGTATTGAGAGCACTGTTTAAATGGGAAGAACATTTTAGAACAGTATAACTGGGGAGAGCACTGTAGAACAGTGTGAATTGAGAAGAACATTACAGAACAGTATGACTGGGGAGAGCACTAAAGGCCATTGAATGGGAAAGACTGCGGAGAGTAATGTGGAACACTGTGAATGGGGAGAAGATTTTAGAACAGTATAATTGGGGAGAAGATTTTCGAACACTGTGAATGGCGAGAAGATTCTAGAACAGTATGACTGAGGAGAAGATTCTAGAACAGTATGACTGAGAAGAAGATTCTAGAACAGTATGGCTGAGGAAAGCACTGTGGAACACTGTGAATGGTGAGAAGATTCTAGAACAGTATGACTGAGGAGAAGATTCTAGAACCTTATGACTGAGGAGAAGATTCTAGAACAGTAT
>JBBPDA010000145.1:15078977-15101477 GCA_037974385.1 Arnoldichthys spilopterus
TGTCTGACTTTCATTGGTTAAATTTCATAGAATTTTTATTTATTATTACTTTTGTCAGATTAAAGTTATTTCTGTGAACATTGTGAGTTTTTCTTTCATTGACTGAAGGGTACCAACAATTTTGTCCACGTGTGTATTTGTAGCTCCATTGCAAAACTAAAGAAGCAAACTTTAGACACAGAACCTGTCTTGGCCTTTCATTTGAAATGAGGAAAATTTTGGGTAAATCAGATTTTCTGCTGAGCTCTTCCTTTAGGTGCAAGTGTGATTCTTCCAGACCTACATGGGACTGCCTTACTCATCTCTGAACATCCAGTACACACAGTTCAGTTTCTGCTGCAGGGCTGGAACATGCTCCTCTGCAGTGTCTCTGAGCCTTAGTAAACACAGGCCGCTCTCAGCGAGGTGGGGAGTCCCCTGGCCCGCCCCAGCCAAGGCCCTGCACCTTCCAGCCTGACGTTATGTTTGACACATCTCTCCTCTTGCAGCCTCTCCCTCTCACTTTCTTGTCGTTTTTCCTCCCTCCCTTCTCTTCCCCCTCCCCATCCCTTTCCCTGCGTGCGTCATAAGCGCTGGTGTCTGCAGCGGCTTTTTAATAGGCCTGAAAAATGTCGCCACAGACTAACGGTAAACAGCACGTCTGGTCAAAGCCCAGGCCCAGCCAAGCCCTCTCTCCTGCTTTCTTACACACACACACACACACACACACACACACACACACACACACACACACACAGATGTGCGTATACCCCTGAAGCTCCATGTTTTTACTTTATTAAATTTAGCAAAAAATAAATGCTGTGATCCTGCCCTCTCTGTAACCACAGTGAAGCTATTAATTATGCGTAGGCCTCCCACTCTCAGCCTGTTACTGCATACCCCAGATCACTGTGTGCTTCAGACCACTGAGCTCTATGAGGGCTCCACTATACAGTTCAGCAGCAAAATTACAGGGGGGAGGGCAGGGGGGGTGGCTGGCAAGACATGAGTCCTGCACATACGGTACATACACACACACACACAGAATGTGTTCCCTCTGTTTTTAGGTTTGTTTTTGCAGTGGGTCGTTTTGGTCTGTTTCTCTGGTCAGAAAAATATTCAAATGTGTTGACTGAGGACACAAACCAGCATAGTCTACAGAAAAAAACAAGCCACACACACATACACCACTAAGGAATTCATAGGCCAGAATAGAAATACTGCAAAACACATTACCAGTTAGCCACAATGCTGCTGGGGTGGGTACTTTCAAACATAAGCACACATGCATTTGTGTTATCATAGGATCTACAGCAACTTCAGCTGTTACCAGTACTAGTGTGTGTAGACTACTGAAAAGAAGCAACCTCTAAACATATGATTGCGATGATTGTCCATGAACACACACAATGTGACATTTGAATGTTCAGTGAAACATGCTAATCTAGTTATTAGCTGACTGGCTTTCACTGAGAATTTTTTTGCTGCCTCACTAAACAGCACACTGAACCTTATTCTATTAAAGCTAATTTCTTGGCTAACGGACACTGATGTACCTCCTCTGCAGTCAGATCCGTTATTATTGGTAAAGATGGATAATAAAAGGTTGTGATCTAAGAAAACAAACCTGTTTATAATAATATATTTCAACAAAACCACATTACAACTATTGGCACCCCTGGATGTATGATTAAAGCATCATTCATTTGCCAACATACGGCAACAGAAATGACTTTCCTTCTTGAATGAGATTGTTGAAAACAGAACTAACTATGTGAAACGTGTCCTCAATATACAACCCCAAAAGAAAAAGTTGGGACCGTATGGAAAACGCAAATAAAAAAGAACTGATTTCTAAACTTTGACTTGTATTTTATTGCAGACTACTTTGGCAAACCTTTGTCAAGTACCACAATACGTAGTTACATCCACAAATGCCAGTTAAAACTGTACTGTGCCAAAAGGAAGCCCTATGTTAACAGTGTCCAGAAGCGAAGACTTCTCTGGGCTCTGAGACATCTGGGATGGACCATCACACAGTGAAAACGTGTACTGTGGTCAGATTATTCAGTATTTCAGGTATTTTTTGGTAGAAATGGACACTGTGTGCTCCGGACCAAAAAAGAAAAGGATCATCCAGACTCATACCAGCAACAAGTCCAAATGCCAGGGTCTGTCATGGTATAGGGTTGTGTCAGTGCCCTTGGCAAAGGTAACTTGAACTTCTGTGATGGCACCATTAATGCTGCCTTCAAAAAGACATCTTTTCCAGGGACGCCCATGCATATTTCAACGAGACAATGCAAAACCACATTCTGCACACATTACAGAGTCCTGGCTGTGGAGGAAGAGGGTACGGGCACTTGACTGGCCTGCCTGCAGTCCCGACCTGTCTCTTGAAGCACAAAATGTGACAACGAAGACAGGAACAATGGAACAAAATTACACCTGAAACACTTCATCACTTGGTGTCTTCAGTCCCTAAACATCTTTTAAGTGTTGTGAAAAGGAATGGCAACATTACAAAGTGGTAAATGCTTTACTGTCCCAACTTTTTCTGGAATGTGTTTCAGGTCTGAATGACAGGAAAGGATGTATATTTACAAATGAAATGAAGTTGACCAGACAAAAGATTAAACATTTTGTGTTAATATTGTCTGCAATGAAATACAAGTCACACAAGTAAATTTAGAAATCACTACTTTCTTTTTTTTATTTGCGTTTTCCATACAGTGCCAACTTTTTCTGATTTGGGGTTGTAGAATTTCTCCAGATCCTTCAGGGTCCCAGCCCTTCTCTTGTGAACTATCCTTTTCAAGTCAGGCCACAGGTTTTTTGTGGGATTTAGATGATGGTATTGTTAAAAGCTTGATTCTGTGGCCACTGAACCATTTCTGTGTCAGTTTAGACATATGTTTCAGATCCATTTTCCTGCTGGAAGATTCAACCACAATGCAATTGTAGCTTTTTGGCAGACAGACAGATTTCCATTTTAAATGTCCTGGTGCTGGTAGAGTCCATGATGCCATGCATCCTAACAAGATTCTGAAGAAAAACCAGAGCCCAGAGCATCACACATCCTCCACCATACTTCTCCTCCACAACAGTTCAGATGAGGTCTTTCTTGTAGAACCATCCTCCTATTTATTCCAATCCCACCTTGACTATATTTGTGAGCCAGTGAAAGAACCCTCTTGAAGAATCTTCTTGCTTTGAGGCAACAGCATTTACCACTGCCTGATTGCTAGAACATTAAGCTATTTCTATAAGGTTTTCATTAATATTAACTTGAGTTGAAACCTGCTATTAAGTTTAGAGCTTTAATTTAAACAAGCTTGTTCATGGTGGAATCAGTAAGGGGTTTGGGCCCTTGCAAGCTTTTAAGCAGCTGAGCTGTCCAGACAAGAATGGCAAAGAAGAGCTTATGGTAGATATTCTCTTTCCAATGTCACTATCATGATACTGAAGAAAGTGTTTCTTACAAGAAGGAGCAAGAGAAAAATCACGATAGAAAAAAGGGAGAGTGAGAAAGTGAGAAATGCAAACTTGCCCCCAGTGCAAACATAGCTTTGCAACAGAAACATTCATCTAATACTGGCTCTCCCGAGCACTGCAAACACATTTGTGAAAGAGGCTCTTCAACTGCGAAGCAACGTCTGCACACAAATACACACACATGATGAATGAGTCTCTTCAGCTATCTGGGAAAGTGCAGGATGTTCCCCTTCTGGTGGTACTGGAGGCTTCAGAAACCAGGGAGCCTGCAGGACTTCAGCACTTACACATTGTGGATTTTTGATTAAAGCTGAAGAGAAAAATTACTTTATGGTCCATTGCTTAATGTGTACATACACAATACATAATGGAAAATGCAAAAGTGCTTTCTTGCCTATTTACCTGTCACTGTTTTGGTTTATGGTCTTGGATTGTTTTCTTTCTTTATGCTTATGCACTTTGTGATCTATTTAGCTGTGAATGGTGCCATGGCTTGCTATTCCTGAGGAAAAATGAATAAAAAATTGAATGCAGGATTGAAGGCTAAAAAATGAATATGAAAAGTATAACAAGAACTCACTGCTGAATAATGCATTCATCCAAGCAGAAAACAATGCAAAATAACAGGCAATGACAATAACAGAGAATGAGGGCAAGAACATGACAAAAAAGATTCATTTTGTAGTGTGTTTATTGAAAATGTTTTGATTGACAGCAAAGTTCTGTCAGGCACAGACTGCGAGTGTAGAGAGGTTTAAGTCCACCGTCTGTGTGGGGTGGAACCGAAATACAACGGAATGTTCCAGAGAGCAGAGAAACAGACCAAAAGGAAGGTATTCATTTCGAACTGTTAGTAAACTTTCGTTCCCCATTTGTGTGTTAGAAAAAGAGAAGAGTAGAGAGAGGCTGAATGACCTGGGTACCTTAATTCAGCAAACCTTATTCCCTCACAACATACGAGGAAAAAAAAAATCTACAATGGAATGCCTTGTCTGACTAAGTCCTTTGTGAGAAAGTACTGCAAAGATCGCTCTCACTGCTACTGAAAAGAATTGTCACACACCTACATAAAATCTACATTCGTCTGCAAAATTAAAACTATAATTTACTTTAACATCTTTCTTCTAATAAGAGCTGAATGGTGCTATCAAATACAGCTAAAACAAAACAAAATAACGCTGAAAGGTCTTCAGACCGTATTGCTCATTATTCCAACCAGTTCAAAAGTGGTGGAAAAAAACAATGAAAGCGATGTCGCAAGGTTAATGTAAACGTTTTCCAGGTCACTGGAAATGTACCCACTTCTTGGCCCTACCTCCACCTTGGAGTAAGATGTTCACATGTCCAGACAGACTAAATCATAAATAAGTTGAAATAAATAACGTGGATGTTTAAATGGGATGGGGACTGGATTAGCGGTGCTGAGAAAACGGGTGGGTGGGATGTTGGGGAGCCTTCAGTAGTAGAGCATTGGATTTGGAGGTTAGCTGGGGGCCAAAGGGTCAAGAGAAAGCATGTTCTAATCGATAAACACGCAACTCCAAACACAACGGTTAAACGCTCTTAGCTTTCTCTTTAGGGAGAACGGCCTCCTTCGCCTGGCAGAAAAAGAAGAAGTAGAAGAAAAAGAAGGCGAAGAAGAGATGGAACATTTCACATGAATGTCTAGGATGCTTCAGTTTGAGAACAGTAGAGAAGTGCCTTACAAAAATTTTTTTAAGAAACACCCTGCTTATGTCCTTGTTGCTGTGGCTGTACATTCAAAAACCTCTAGCAAAATATCGAACCCTCGGGGGCCAGGCACTTTATGAATACAAAAATGGCCCAATAACAACAAATCAGAAAGGAGAGAGGAACAGCATTACACTCATCAGGTATCAAATCTACAGTTTTCTCATTTTAGCAGCAAGCACATCATCCTTACTGTCTCTTCCTTCATCTCTTTAAACATTATTGCCAGTTATCTTTTCAGAGCGCAGTTTTCTTATCACCCTGAGACCCAACCTTATTCATCTCAGAATGCTTTGCTTAGATTTGCACAGTCACTCGTGTGACACCAATGCACACTCAGATCGATCAGCAACAAAAGGATCTGTGCTCATTTACATACTCAGAACAGAAAGGAAGATGAAGAGTTTGGCACTTTACAGACGTAGCGACGGAAGATTACCTCGCAGTATTTTGACATTACATTTCCTCTTAGCATAGATGAACAATAAAAAGCATCCATAAAACACACTTTTATAAAACGGTTTGACCACATAGTTACTACTGTCTTAGTTTATGCCTTTTGGGTTTTAACCACAAAGCATTCCTTCATATCACACAGCAACATGCAGGACCACAGCGTTAGCCCTCAGAGAAGAATGTCACTTCTGTAATACTTTTTATAATACTTTTCTCTAATACCTGCCCTCGGTCAGTGTTGACTGAAGAAAACCCCTAAAGTTTTATAAAATTATATAAATTTTTACAGCTCATGGCAAAAGATAAATGCTAAGACATTTGTGTGCTGATTTTAAGTGCTAAACTCTGCACTGTGTGCTTGACCCTCGCTTCGAGATTTCTGCGCATCAGGGCACCATTTCTTCTCCAGGGAAAATCACGTGTGGTCCTCATGTCACACTATTCAACACTGAAATCACAGTCAAAACAACGTAAAACATTTGGCATCCTTTGTTCATGTCTCAGAATTTGACTCCTGGTTCATCGTATTATACTGGTACTTATATTGCCAATAGTGTTTGTATACATTCGTCACTGTAAACAAAAAGATGGATAAAAAGCAAAAAAAAAAAAAAAAACCCACTGGTTGAGAAAATGTTGTACCTCAGTGGTAAATAACTTACAAAATTAAAATATGAACAAAAAACCCTTTTGTTTACAGTACCAAAACCCTCGACTATAATTTTAGACCTTAAAATCCTTATGTTAAGTCTATAAATAGCTTTACAAATATACATGTTAATTCAAATAAAACCTTTGTTTTGTTTTTTAAGATTAAATGTTTACATGACCTCAACAGTGTTTGCTCATTTGCAATGTATTCTTTTTTTAACACGCTTTAAAAATCTTTTTTTTTCTATTACGTACACTGCTGCTGACTGCAATATGATACATATTTATATCTATATATTTACAATAGAAAATTTAGATACATACAAAGCACACAAATACATTTTCTCCAACCAAATCTCACATCTGGGACTCTTTTCTTTGCCTTAAAAGAATGACGTAGCAAAAAGTTCTGTGTGAAAAAGGTTATAGAGTTAAAAAAGAAAAACATGAAACTGGCCATGTGTTTGAAAGCAATGGTTTGAGTCTGACTCCCACTGAAATCAGATATTGCAGTAAATTAAAAAATATGTCCCATATTGTTCTGTATGGAATGGCACTCTTTGACACTCCCAGTGTGTTGCTGTGCTGTGACACATTTCTCCACTTTTGTTTGTCCTGTCCAGCTGTTTCTGCACTTGTTCAGTAGGCACGGAATGGTTTCACCCTTCAAAATGCTGCGAGAAAAAGGAAAATAAACTGGCCGAGTAGAAAAATAGGAATTCTCTTTTGAAATAGGATTTAAAAAAGCAGAATGTCGGGTTGGAAGCAGGAGGAGGAGGGAGAGGACTAACGTTCGTCCTTTGAGGCCATTCAGGTCAGACTCTACCATACACACAGCTTTTCCCACCCTCCAGCCTCACTGTGTGGGGCAAGAGGGCTGGAGCACCCGGTGCAGAATAGGGATACTCAGGCTGGTCCATGCAGCTATGTCTAGTGCTATAAGAGGTGTTCCCTAAAGCAGTGACCCCTCAGCCCTCTGACTGTGCTGAATGTTCAGGGATCTGTGTACGATGGCGTTTCTGTGGTGGTGTTTAGGCTGTCTATGTCCGTATGACGCCATTGCTGTGGTGATGTTTAGGTAGGCATGGTTCATCAGGCAGGGGGTCATGAGCAAACACAGAGTCATCACCAGATGAGCAGGTGCTGTTGGAGTCTGGACAGGTGGGCGAGTACTGCTCAAATGGCACAGAAAGATCCAAATATTCCTGTAGAGTTCACACCCACCCACACACACACACACACACACACACACACACACACAGACACATAACTCATTATACACTATTCAGTATAGAGAATATGGTTCCAAGACAGAAAAGTGAAAAGCTCTGAAGCAAAGCTAACTTGGGAAAAATTGTAAAGAACAGTAATAAAATACATACAAATATGTTTATTAAAGCAGGATCAAATTTTGTCGTGTTCAATTCCACCCATAAGTTAGGACCCCAAATGCGCACAAAACTACCAGATGGGAGGGTAAAGACTAGTACCTTTCCCTGTAAACCAGCCACACCCTCTAATGCAGTTGTAATCAGATCCACTTGATTCTCTCATTCAGATACTGATGAGCAGAATCAGGCTTTGTTAAATAGTAAAAAAATTGTTTCTTTATTACAATTTTTATAAGAATAAGTTTTAAATATTGGTTTGAAAATTGTTGGGGATGACTCATTATTTCTGTAATTATATTGGTCTTTATTTTGAACTTTACCCCTTGTGATGGTCTTTTACATTTCACACAATGAACTGCTGAATCTAAAGAATCTGTATTTTCATACATTCTTACCAAGCTTAAAATGCTGCTCAAGCTCCTTGAATAACAAGATTTATTTCTGTAAAAAGTCTTGTGAATAAAGGATATTTTTAAAGACGTGTAATAAAGGTTCTTTGCTTTATCGACATGACAGCTAAGTGTCCTGAAGCAATGAAGGTTCATAAACAGTTGTGTGGGACACAGCTTCGAAGACAAGCAATCGGTGCTTGCGTGCGGCACCTAATAGCACCTGGAGTTCAGCGAGCAGTGTCTGTGCTTGTGTCTGTGGTGCTGACTGTCATTTGTGTTCTGGGCAGCTACCAACAGCGCCCGGGGAGCAGTGTAGCAGGACGGTACCTTGCTCAAGGGTACCTCAGTAGTGCCCGGGCTGGGACTCGAACCTGAGACCTTCAGGTCTCGAAGGCAGTGTCCTAACCACTAGGCCACCACTGCCCACAAAGAATCATTCCCTGACCGGGAATCGAACCCGGGCCGCTGCGGTGAGAGCGCCGAATCCTAACCACTAGACCACCAGGGAGCTTATGCTATTTATCCTTGCTTGCAGCATATGTCTGGAGACACTAAACAGAAATTTGATGTGGAGAGAAAGTGAGATAGAGATCGAGGGCACTCTTACATCAGTTGATGTCATGGACAGCACCCTGTCATGATCCTCCACCAGCTGTCTGAATGTGGGTCTCTGAGATGGAACAGCATGCCAGCACTCACGCATAATCATATACCTGTCAGAATGACAACAGCATTTAAGTATACATCACTTTCCTTTGATCTACTGATATCAAACCTTATCTTTATTCTAGATTTTATCCTTATAATCTCACGCAATCAAATATTTGATCATGCAGACATTCAAAAGGAATGTAGGAATATAGAAATGAAAGTGTGCGGCATTAAATCTGTCTTGGGCTGAGAAGTGAGTTATTTGAGTGGCGTACAGTTCGTGAGTGCAGTTGGCAGGTTTGTCCATTCGATGGCCCTCCTTCAGCAGCTTGAAGAGCTCCTCCACAGGGATGCCAGGATACGGCGAGCCGCCCAGTGTGAAGATCTCCCATAGCAACACCCCGTAAGACCAGCTGCAAGAGCAGAAGAGGCCAAAGGTGAACATAAACACAGCACCAAACAGAGAGAGAACCATCAGAAAGAGATGTGGGTGGACCATTGAGAGTAGAGCCAAGAAGCTGTATGGACAGTGTGGTTAGTTCAGAGGGTGCTAGACTGCTCAACTCAACATTTACATGTATCTTCTTGACAGATGCTTCATTCAAAGCAAAAGCAATCACGATCAGAGTTAGCTACAATGCTATTTCTCCACATTTGAGAAAAACTGTAAGACCAGCAGTCATACATACATTTACTGGCGTTATTACATTTTATATTTTCAGATTAAATTTAAGTGTTAGGTGTTTTGTCTCTGTGCATTTCTTGCTGTTGGTTTACAAGGGTCCTACCTCAGTCTCTCACTCTGTCAGCCTCCCTCCCTCTCTAAGTTTTGTTTCTGCCTCTATCTCTCTCTGTCTTTCTCTCTAGGTCTATCTCACTCTTTCTCAACTCTTGCTCTGTGTGTGTCTCTCTCTAGGTCTATCTCTTTCTCTATGTCTATCTCTGTCACTATCTCTTTCTCCACTCGTTCTCTCTCTCTGTCTGGAGTGTTCAGTTGCTGGCGGATGTGAGAACAGTATTGCTGGTTCTCAGTGAGGCTTATAATGTGAGTCTGTGATATGAGAAGCAAGTCTATAAGCAGTGTGTGCTTGTGTGTGTGTGTATGTGTGTATGTATGTGTGTGTGTATATATGTGTTATCACAAGCTGTTCTTTTAACCCAGGGCTCTTTTGTTTGGCCTCATTCCTTCCACACCACCACTGAGCAGCGCTAATCAAATTAGCCACGCTAAAAGACAACAGGAGCTAAGAGCCAGTTAACGCTAGCCAGCTAAACTCACTCTTGCTCTCTCTCTCTCTCACCCGCACCATAAGAAGCCCAATGAATGCTGAATAATTGGCCCATCATCGCATCAGTATCCATTCATTAGCTTTATGTCAGACTCAAATCTTATTCATTCATATCAGCAGGCAATGAAACAAGAATTCTATGGGGCTACACACACACACACACACACACACACACACAGTAGAACCAAAACAGATCATCTGAATTAAAGTCTATTCCCAGCACTGTAGTGCCTAGGGGAGCATGCTGATAATACAATTTCACTACTGCAATCTCACTGAGCTTAGGCAGGCATGATTACATTCCACTTGAAACACATGGGAAAATACAGCATTGTGTATGTGTGTCCCTGTATTTAGCTCTTTGTGAAGACCAAATGTCCTCATAATGATTACAAAGCATGAAAAATGTGTAGAAGTGGAATGGCTGAAGCTGCCATAAAATCTAGGTTTAGGTATAGTTGTATGGTTGAGTCAACGGAAGTTCTCACAAGTATAGTAATACGAATCCTGTGTATGTGTGTGTGTGTGTGTGTGAAGACCAGGAAGACTACTGTATTGCTCTGTGACACAGTGACATGTTAATCAAGACGTGCTGTTCAAGCAGACAATGAACAGAAACCTGTTCTCATCCTGTTCACACACACACACACACACACAAACACACTGCCCTGTCACTGTTAAAGCAGGGAGGAATGTGAGTGTACTGGTATAGGCCTAATGTCTGACAGTAAAACACAAAGACACTTTCTCAACAGCACAAGCATGCTCTGCTGCATTTGATGGTAACACACACAGTCATGGTGTTCAAACAGTGGCATTCCTGTGCCCGTTTACAAGCGAGCCAGATGGAGCGATGGCATGAAGTAGAGAAAAGATGGAGTGAAGGGGAAAAGAAGGGATATGCGCGGTAGCATAAACTCACACATCACTCTGGTGCGTGTAAACCCGGTCGAACAGCGCCTCCGGTGCCATCCATTTAACGGGCAAACGACCCTGAAAGCACACACATGGTTTGGTTAGAACAAGAGAAAAGCTGACCCAGCAGGATGCCCAGACACCCGGCTAACATCAGCAGCGCACCAGCTTAATCCTCTACTGTCCCATCTAATACACAGATACTCCAGCAGAGACATCAGATCATTCCCACCAGCTAAAGTCCAATGAGATCCAGGACTGTTCCAATAAACAGCCTCGTCATACTGTCCACTCACACGCATACACTCTTTAGTAAAGCTGCTGCATGGTAAGTCAATATAAATATAAATAAAAATTTAGGCTTATTGTTCACTTTTGAGAAAACAAATCGATATTTACTAGGGGTGCAAGTGTGTGTCCAATAAAAAGTATTTTCCAACATAAAAAATATTGCCTGTATGCCACAATTGTGTATTTAATTTACTTTTACTATAATTTTAAATCAAGCCAAAATAATCAAATTGAATCAAATTATAGTAAAAAAAACCCTTAGATTTCACAATACCCAGTTTTGTGAGGTCAGAGATTTACACCCGCACAAGCAGGTGAAATGAAGCCCAAAAACAACTTGATGTCCTTCAGTTTTCTAGTTGGATTTTTAAAAGCATTTATTCTATCTACCAGGCTTCACTGTAGTACATGTATAATCTTAATAAAGCACTTTAATTTTCCCCAATGGATTCTAACATGAACACATAATAATAATAATAGTAATAATATAAACATCATCATTAAGACAGTGCCATAAAAGCTAAACCACCCAATAATAACCTATATAAGTATCTACAGTAGTTAAGTGGCTGGACCATAATCATGTTACAACTTACATTGGTGGTCTTCTTGTAGTAGTCTATGTTGTGCACATCCCTGGCCAGGCCAAAGTCTGCAATCTTCATAACATTATCTTCCGTCACCAGCACGTTCCTGGCTGCCAGGTCCCTATGGATACACTTTAGACACACACACACATACACACACAAAAAGGTCAGAAATTTCCCAGAGCTACTGTCATATAAAATGAAGCGCAGATATGATTCAATGAAGTGAAGATGCCTAATAGAACAACATGAATATTTTTTGCATAGTGTGCTGTTACAGAAGTCGGTGCTACCTTCTGAGAAGCCAGGTATTCCATGCCTCTGGCCACTTGATAAGCACAGGACACCAGGTCTTTAAAGGTGAGGGTCTCATTTGGAATCTTGCAGGTGTCGAATGAGTAGTCCATACCAGGAGGTCTCCGAGCACGCAGATACTCCCTCAGGTTTCCTTTAGAGGCATACTCAACCAGCACATAGAGAGGACCTACACATTCACAACATATATATTTATGTATGTATTTCAGTCAAACACTCCAGGTATGTTTGGAGGTGTGTATCAGTGTTTTTGTGCAGCCCTAAAAACCACAACAGGACCAATGCTTTTAAACAACAGCTGTGTATTTTAAACGAGTTGCTGAGGTTAAGGTGAGGGTTAGGTTTAGAGTTAGTTCTCATGGCATATAAGTTATTACATACACAGTAATATATATATATATATATATATATATATATGGGACATATGTATGGACCCATGTCCTGACAAGGTATAAAAACAAAAATTCATGAATTCATGTGTATGTGTTTGAGTTTGTTTACTAACCATCTTGTGTGCATGCTCCAAGAAGGTTAATGATGTTCTTGTGTTTGCCAATCATCTTCATCATCTCCATCTCAGACACCAGATCAGACAGATCCTTATCTGTGCCGTCATCTGAGACAAAAACATAAAAAACAGTATTACAGATTTATAAACCCTTTATAAACCCACATGTTAATATAATTTTATCTCTCTCATTTACACAAACCTTTCAGCATCTTGACAGCGACTGTTAGAGGCTTGTTGGGTTTTTCTTTATCAATCCCGATGGCTTCAGCCATCATCACCTGCCCAAAGCAGCCTTCCCCAAGAGCCTTACCCAGCGTTAGCCTACAGCAACACAAATGAGAATGATAAACAACACGTATCTGAAAAATGTTCATAAAGAAAATGATTCATATGATCTGAGTTAACTTTTAGAAACCCACCAGTGAACTCTTCGACTAATCACATTTTCTTTCCGTGTACTGTACTGTAAGCAACTTCAGTTCATAAAAATGTTTCTCTGACTGTTAAAATCTAATAAAAGTAACTACGCTGCTCAAAATAATGCAGGCAAATAGTATTTAGTCACCACTGCATGACTGTATGACAGCTACAGTTGCAGCATGTGGCAGAATAATGGCAGTACTGATTATCTTGTCCATGTTGTTCATGCCTAGCTTCTAGGAGGGAACTCACTTTGAGCGAGAGAACTCCCACTTGGGGTCGGAGGGCAGCTCTAGCTCAGAGACATTTGGCAGCATGGGTCCGTCGCTGGACGAAAGGCGAGCAATCCTGACCAGTGGAGTGTTGGAGTTCATGGAGGAGTTTGACTCCAAGGACACCTGCTTAAGGAAAGAAACGGAAGAGCATGTTGTCATCTCTGTCCAAGAGAGGAACAAGAGCGAGTGTAGAAACTGACAGAGAGGGAGAGCAGGAAGGGCAAAGAGGAGTGTGTATGACAGTAAAGAGATAAAGATGGTAGGTTCTGAAATAAGCGTAGCCCGCGGCGTTCTGGACCGAGCTCGTGTCTTTGCAGAGAAACATGGCGGCTGTCCATTCTCCCAGCCACAGATCCAAAGAATGAGCAGAGCCTGCACCTGCTAGCTCAGCCATGATGGACCACAGAGAGACATGAGGAGCAGTGCACACACAGACACACACACACACACACACACACACACACACTTATGTATGACACACACTGCTGTCATCTCGTATCCTAAGGAAATGCCTCAGGGACCTTCATCTCACCTGCTGCTTCTTGTCTCTTTCTCTCTCTCTCTCTCTCTCTCTCTCTCTCTCGTATTTCCTTCTCTCTACTTCTCCATGTCTTTCTTTTCTTTCTTCTTTAATTCCTCCCATGTACTAACTGATTCTACATCTATTTCTCTCACACTTTGACAATTATATACTGTTCTACCTCTTCCCGCAGGTTGATAGATGGACTTTGTAGAAAAAGAAAGAAGTCTATGTCAATGATCTTTTCTCCTTTTCTTTTTACCTTCAGGCTATTTCTCATTACAAACAAGCTTACCCCTCTCTCCCTTTCTATCACTCTCTCCCCTCTTTCTCCCTCTGTAGTGGTGTGAACATCAAAAGCTCAGTCAATGATGACTCAATTTAGGAGCTGTCAGTGCTGTTTTTATAGTTGATTCTACAGAGGAATACAAAACACCTGACAGACAGCAAGAACAGGGGGTTCATCACAGTCACGACACGCAGCAGGGCCGGCCGATCTGGCGATTTTATATTGCAATGTCCACAATCTAATTTTCATGGGAATCGCTGGGATTGTGATCTTTCATGTCCTATTATTGTTCCTAAACTTTACACATAAAACACGTATGGTCGAAATGGTCAGTGATAATGTATAACGTATGTGATAACTGGCTGAATCATGTGTCTCTGTCTTACCGTGTCTTCCTGCATAACGCTATATTCAGGATTTAATGGCCATTTTGAATGTAATGCAATATTGTGTTTTAAATGGTGCAAACAGACAGAGATAAATAAAGAAGTCACAGGCTTTTCCACACTCCCCTTACAGACACACACACACACACACACACACACCAGGCAGTAAAAGACACCACTCCAGTTAACAGTGAGTTGACACTTGGACAAATAAGATGATTGGTAGACACAGGTTAAAGAATCAGTGAACTTTCATTGATTGAAACTGCAGTAGCTGAGATAACCATCTATACAGAGTCAGGAGAGGAAGAGTCAGAATGAATGAATGAGAGCTGACAGTGTGTGTGTGTGTGTGTGTGTGTGTGTGTGTGTGTTATCAGCTGCAGCTGCTGCCGTTTAAAATCTTTAAAACAACTGAGAGAGACTGGGTTGCAGTGAAAGTGAAACATGATCCAAACTCTGGCAGTCATGGGAGAATATGAATAACCTGCTGCTACATTACAACTATGACAAACACCTCTTCTCTCTCTCTCCCACGCACACACACACACACACACACACACACACACACAGTCAAACCTCATACTGTAGGTATACTCACTCTACATATATACCTTTCTCAGCTATAGCAAGAGCTGCAACAGTGGGCTTGTTATGGACATTTAACATAAAGCCACTATGGTGAGAAATGATAACTAGATAACTGAAGAAAAAAAGAAAGAAGGAAAGAAAGACAGAAAGCATGTGAGTGGGGGTAGACTGATCAAATCTTGTATCTACTTTCTGTTACCTGTCTCTTGAGGGGGAATTTGGAGAGTTTTTGCACAGGAGGTGTGGGCAGGGTCTTCTGTGTGTTCATACGCATGCGGCAGAGGATGATTATGATGACGGTGAGGATGAAGAGCACGCAGAATGTGCCGTAGATCAGGAAGTCAGCATAGTCATCCTCCTTATCCAACTCCACAGCTGGCACAGAGGTACAGGAGCAAATGTTAGAGACACTGGATCAACATTAGATGATAATGTGACCTGTGAGAAAATATATGTAGAAATGTTTCTTTTTATCAAATCAAGCTTAAAAACTGTACCTGTATGTTCAGAACAGTTCAATATTTGGGGGGCTGCGATTGTTTGAACGTAAGAATATCAAAGCCATAGATCATGTTAGTATTAGAAAGTGTTTAAATAAATTTGAAACCAGCTGCACACAGCATTCTACTGTCAACTGGACCATTAGAAATAATTCAAATACTTAAATCAAATCTTGTATGAATGAAAGGTCTGAAAGGTTGTTTTATTCTTGATTCAACACCAATTAATTTCTTTCTGAGTTATGTATGTGCAAATACAAAAACTCAAACATGGTGTAAATGTACATCCCTAACCAGTATCTGAACAGATCAGTAGTGATGGGAAGTCTATCAGTTGTGTATTCCTGAGAGCTGCTCATTAAGCCAAAAGCCCGCAATCAATTTAAAGCCTCATTACAAAGTAATTAAGCAGCTATCATGCGCCCCTGCAGGTACACACATTCCATAATGTTCCTCTCCCAGGAGAGACCGTTATTCATGTGGCATGTGCATCCCAAGCTCCCCAGAGCAAGCGAAAAAAGAGTTTTTTTTAATTAAAGAAGAGTAGTGCATGTGTGCGTGTGTGGGTGTAAAGGGATGAAGACTAATGTGTGTGCTGTCGATTAGTGCAGCTCCCCGCAGGGGTGTTAGGGGTAGAGTAATGAAAGTGAGGTTGAATAGCATCAACACACACTGAGCTAAGAGCTCCCAACATGTTATGAAGCCTGACAAGAAACAGTAAAACCCAACCACATTCCATAGCACACTTGTCTTCTACAGGCTATTATATAGGTTGAGCTAAGAGGAGAATTAAAGCAACCTCCATCTTGTTTTGTTACATTACATAAGCAGCATTTTTAGTAATAATTTGTATTGTAGGAGAACAGTAAAGGTGAAGAAATGAGAAAAGCAGAAATCAACAAAGAAGTGGAAGAGGTAACAACCAGGGTAACAACTAAGGTTTAACCCCTAAATTTAGACTTTTATGAATTAAGACCATTATGAATGCAATTTAAAACCTATTTCACGGGGTGATGGCAGGCTTTTGCTGGTGTTTATTAAGGGGGCTTCCTGTTTTTCTGATTATGTCTTTCCCATGCGACTCTAACGCCTTTAAACCCAAAGTTCTTAAATTCAGCATTTTCTTGGTACAGTGGTCTTCTAATTTATTATTTTCAACATGCTTCAACCAAGCACTAAATAAGCCATTCTCAAGCCAGATGTTGTTGAACTTGCACTTACATTACGTTAACAGGAACCAGTTTAACTGATCATTTCAAGAAGTAGGTGTTTTTGATGGGAGGACATGCCTGGTTACTCCATAGTCCACTGTTTACGTCACTTAATTTACATTCTGAATTAACAGGTTCAGAATTAACACTTCTGACATTTTTCTGTTTGTTCAGATGTCAAACCATGGCAAAAAATGTTTAAAGGCCTACGCGCATAATTTTAATGGGTGAGGAAAAAAATGCAAGTTTTGAAAATAAACACATGAATATTAATGTTGTCTTCCACAAAACTGATGGACTGAGAGATGCTGTGTTAAATTTTTAATCAGTTAGCTGAATTTTTTGTGGTGTACAGATATATTAAAATCAGCCTGGCCAATCAGAGCTTGGCTCCATCAGATTGTGTAATCACCTGCTTTGATTTGTATTAAAAAAGACTGACAGACTTAAAGGACAGACTTTAAGAAGAAGAGGAAGATCCCTACGGTGGTGGTCAGAGGGCAGTGATCAGTCAGACAGGGAGAATATGTGTACCTGGTATAACGGTAAGCCAGGCAGAGTGATAGGAAAAGCCAATAGAGTTTCCCGCAAGACATGTGTACTCGCCCGCATCTTCATAGGACACATTGGTCAGGAAGAGAACCTCCAGCTCCTTATCCGTAGTGTTAATGCCAGCCGTCTGGAGGAGGAGGGTGGGCAGAGGGAAAGGGAGAAAGGGAAGAGAGAAAGAGAGATAAACCACAGCCCCTTGGAGGAAAAAAGGGTGACAATGGAGGCCATCACCTAGAAAGAAGCTGTTATCCCATCACCAGATAAACATCAGCAAAGCTTCCTGGTGACAAGCCTGCCACCTGATTTTCACAGAGACCACCTGAAAGAATCCCTCCACCTTACCCCAACAATGCCAAACTACACAGAAAGAGAAAACACACACACATATATATATAGAATTACAGAATTACATATACAGAATTTGTGACTCAATTAAATGCTTCAATGTAGCAGGGTTGGAGGTTTGATCATGACTCTGATTGTCACCTAACTTTAGATAATAATGTGTCCCAAACTGTAGTACCGGGATAGATTTACCCACAAAATACTTGTTGAAACCATGCATGAATAATGTGGAGTCAAAACTGCAGCTCTTGCAATAAAAAAATGAACCCTTTTAAACTGCAATTTTGATATAAAATGATGAATCAAGTCAGCCCCCTAGATCCACAAGTGTATACTTTGCAATGGCATACTGTGTTGCATTGTGGGCTTATATAAAGACACTGCTTAAAAAAGGATAGACCCTGAAAAAAGTGCACTATAGAGCTAATAGGGCGTAGTTTGAGACATTGCCAGCTTTTGCGTCCGGAGTGGGAGGTTTAGGGGCCTACTGTTTCCAGACTGTGTGTTTTCAGTGGCGCTTCAGTGACTGATTTCTATGTCTGTTTCCTATTTAAGTTGAGTTTAAAATACTCTGTGGTGAGGTGACCATTAATGTCTTCTAGCTCTCTGTAGTTAACGTTGCCATCCATTAATCAGAGAAAGCTGCCAAGTTTGTGTGTACGCTTGTGTGTGTGTGCTCAGAAAAAGAGCGATGGTTCAGTCGTGGGTAGCAGTGTATGGGAAATCAATATGAATATGTGTGTGTGTGTGTGAGAGACGCAGTCCTGGTTTCCATTATAGTTCAGACCTTGTGCTTTGTATCGATCGGAGAAGATGAGGAAGCGAAGAGTAAAACGAAGCAGACACACACACACACACACAGATACCCTGTTCCCTCCAAGCAGGCCTGGCATACAGTCCATCTACAAATGAGAGAGTGTAACACAAAAACTGAAAGTTCAAAGAAGCCACTGCCACCAGCAGGAGAATGCATTTGACAGCCAGCTGTTGTTTGGAAGGGGCGGGAACCATCTGAGGCATTTGGAGGTGGGAATTACCTGGTTGGCGCACTGTGAGCCAGAAAGTGATTTCAGACTTGCCTAAAAAGTTGGAGCCTGTGCACCAGTACTGTCCTGTGTCCTCCTCTGTCACATTCGACAGAGTGAGTTCAACAAGACATTCCTTACTCGTACTGTTCAGACTCTGCAGAAACACACACACACACACAAATGCATGCATACTTAATAATTGGAAGCAAACTCATTAAGATATGGGAACACAAGAGGTGGGCGATATAGCAACTATAACATCACAATCCTTCAGGACACTGTCACGATATGCAAAAGAAAGAGTGTTTTATCCGACGCGAATGTGAATCACTATAGTCATTTACGTGTGGCACATAGGGCTCTTCATTATGTTCAGTGAAACATGCAGTTGGTCTATTCGTTGGTCAGTTAGCATTATTTAGCATTTGTAAAAGTGGCAAATCATGGCAAAGCAAGGTTTGGACTGAATTAAACTAAACTAAATTAAACAGTGAACTGCACTGCCAAGACAATGGTACAGTCTGCTAGCGCTACTATGTTATAATGAAGCACTGTCAGAAAAAATTGAACTATTCAGGTAAATTACGCATCCCAAGGTTCAAGATAAATATACCACACTGTCTTTAAGGAATAACTGCATACTTTAAATGAGTTATAAAGGTACTACACTTACTTAAACCGAACAATTAAATAAAAAGCTTGGAGGTCAATATGGATGCTATGGAGTCAATGCAATCTAAAGGAAACTGCAAAAAATTGGAACAGTTGTGTTTCCTAACTAAAGATACTGAAGACGTACCCGGGGACTTCTCTTAGCACCTCGAGTATAATTTGTATGAGCGTGTACAGCTAAGCTAACAACGAAGCACATTAACATTTTTTGGCCTTTCTAGTTTTTAGACTTTGCTTTATCCAAATCTTATAATAAAAATGAGCATATAGTGACAATTTATCATGATGACAGTGTGAGATTGTTATGTTGCCTGCCCCCTGGGTCCACATATATAGTGAGTTGCAATGTTCTCTCTCTCCCTCTGCACACAATCACACTATACACTTCAGTACCACTTTACAGTCAGTGATGCAGAAGGGAAAAAGACATCAAACACAACTGCAGAGAACAAATGCAGCCAGCAGTCACTGCCATCAGAGCTGATGTTGATGTTGATCTCTGCATTGACATCAGCATCAAACCCAGCTTTAAGTCACTCGCACACAGTTCTAAGTGCTGATGAGTTTAAACACAATTCCACTTTCCCTCTCATTCCTCCAAACACGTCTCCCACTCTTTTATTTCACTTCAATTACACATGTGCTTTGTTCTTTCTTTCTCTCTCTGTTTTCCTTCTCTCCAGACTCTGTGCCACACATGATCTGTCGCTGTGTGCCTCGAGACGGGGGAAGGGAAGGGTTTGGAGGTTGCGCAGATGAGTGCAGTGGGGAAGGGTGCGCAGCTCCCACTAAAATACTGTTTCAATTATATGGAGTCGAAAATAGAGCGGCGGTCTGGCCAGCCGACTCTCTCCCCTCCTCTGCCTGCTGACTCGGCCCTTCCCTCGCTTCCCCCGCTCATTTTTTCCATGGCTTTTTCGGGCGCCTCGTCCCTCACTCCCTCTCTCCTCCTCCTCTCTCTGCGGAGAGAGAGCGGCTGTCTCCCCGCGTGACGCCAGAGCGGCGGTTAGCTTAGCCCAAACCAGATGTGTGTGCATGCCTCCTTACTCCCTCTCCCCTCTCCCTCAGAGAATGAGAGGGAGAGAGAGAGAGAGAGAGACGGAGAGAGAAGGGAGCAAGTTGAGAGAGAGAGAGGGAGGACCCCCCATTTTCCTGTGGCCGACTGAAGAGGCAAAGCTGAAGGACTGTTGCTAGTGGGAAGGACATCGGACTGATGGGCCTGGGCTCCATCTAAATACTGACATTGGTTGAATGGTACAGCGTATCTCCCCACAAACAGGAGATCAAAGGTACAATTCCTCATTCAGACAGAAATGCCAGTGCTACACTAATAGTTCTTAATCTAGATTCCTAACATTACATTCATTTATGATTGTACAATGCACAGAATACGATTTAGCTTCTGCTAAATATATAAATTCTCCCACACATAATGATTTGAATGTATTTAAATTGGGGGAAATAACCATAATGTGCTGGACTATGTCCTACCAGGATAATCTGATCAAATCAGTGTGAACTTTAGATTCTAAACACCAGTTGCAGCCATAATTCAGTTTTTGACACTAAATGACCCACTCTTATCTATAAAGTGGACAAAGTAGGGAAAAATGTAAATAAGTGTAAAGAAGTCCACCTCAGACACTAAACATTAAGGTTAGGCAGATAACTGTAATTTTGTTGTTGTTGTTGTTGGGTTAAACCACTTTTTGATGTGTCGCATAGCTCAAACAGATTCTGCTTGTCAGGAACGCTGAAACGGGTCATGTTCAGCAGGGTGGGAGATAGCCTACCTTGAGAACAGTGACGTAGGGGGTGCCATTGGGGCCAAAGCGGCTGCCGTTCACCTCAATGTGTTTGAGCCACTGGATATGAGGCTGGGCGTCACTGTACACTTTACAGTAGAACTCCACGTCACTCCCCACCACAACTGTCTGATTGGCCGGTAGACCCGCCTGCAGGATGGGCCGGTGAGGGGAGCGTTCTGATTGGGCAAGAGAAAAAGGTGACCAAATGCACAGAGAGAATGAGCAAAAGGGTCCTTTGATTTCAGCTGGTATCGTAAATGCATGTGTGTGTGTGCATATTTACCTAATACGTCGAGCTGGTAAGTGTGTTTGATGGTTCCATATTTGTTCTGCACAACACAAGTGTAGTTCCCTCTGTCTGATGGAACAGCACTCTCCATTACCAAGCTCCACTGCAGGTGCCTCAACTATAAGTACAGAGAAAGAGAGAGAAAGAGGGAGAGAGAGAGAGCAAGAGAGAGAGAGAGAGAAGAGACTTCAATTTCTCACACTTATAACGACACTATTATCACTTTCAGGGTTTTTACCATCGTACTTTAGTGAATATTTTACAGTAGCTGATAGGGTCAGCCTTTGCCAATTCCAACACTGTGCTCTTTGAGCATCTTGACCAATCACATGTCCTGATGAGTGTATTTGTGTGTGTTCTAATCAATTGAGATACTCATATTTAAGGTGGCCAATAGGGATTGTGCTCTTTATCTGTGTGTTTTACTGCTAATATCAAGAAAAAATCAGAGCACAGATTGGCCAAATATTGTATTAAATATGTTTTAATATTGCCAATTCCTTGTGCCAACAAAAAACTAACTTTGTATGTTACAGACAGAACAATAAAACTGTCACAAGATCAGCTTAGCTTTTCCAACACTTGCCGGATTAACCTGAATGTGGTTTTGTTCCAGCCAGTCTATAAAGCATTTCATTGCCCAGTTTCTGTGCCAAACTCTATTTTGTTGATTTCTGACCAGTTCCGTTGCATTTGCCAACTGAAAAGCTCACGTAGGTTGAGTGGAATTGATAGTGATTTATTTGTCATTGTGAACACACTCATTCACACACAAAGTGCACCACCACCAAATGTGACCTCTGCATTTAACCCATCGCACATGCACATGTGGAGCAGTGTGCAGCTATGAGAAGCACCGGGGAGCAGTGTAGCGGGATGGTACCTTGCTCAAGGGTACCTCAGTGGTACACAGGTCTGTACCTAAAGCTACGACCTTCCGTTCACAAGTGCAAGGTCCTA
>JBBPDA010000145.1:15103977-15111262 GCA_037974385.1 Arnoldichthys spilopterus
ATCACTTCTATTGGTCGATTCCTCAAAAACATTTTGAGACAATATAAAGGGCAGTTGTCCTTTTTATATAATGTTTACAATTACAACACAAATGGAGATTCAAGATTTTTTTGACAGCAAAAAAAGAGGACAAGGGAGAGCCTTTTTTCCATTTTATACATATATTTGGGTTTTGAAAAAATATAATAATTCATTAACTAAAATATAGAAGAAGATTTATGCAAATGTTTGGACGAAAACTTTTTACAAATAGTGCATAATGAATCTGAAGCTGAAAGTAAGTGTAGCCCCCCGCTGAGAGACATTTAAGAAATGAAGTCACTGATGTACATGTTAATACAGTCCTGCACACAGACTTGTTGATTGAGCTGTTTAACGTGACGTAAGACATCCACGCACACCAGCCTAAACAAAAGCCTCAGTGTGTGTGGCGTGACTAACCTGTAGTGCCGTGGATTAGCATTTGAACAATGAGTTCCTGGTAGCCATATGTGACCATGACGATAGCCACGCCTCCCCTGTCAATCAATGGCTCTCGATCGCCACGGCAACACCCACACAGACCAACCCCCTTCTGATGACTCAATAGAGGGATGACCTCTGACTTTTCAGCCTTGCCAGTCAGTACAGAGCTCTGAACACGTGTGTGTGTGTGTGTGTGTGTGGGTTTGTCTATACAGGAGAAAGCTGTGGGAAAGTCAACTGTTACGACAGAAGACTAGACACTTTTAAACAATAAAGCTACAGGCAGTGGCTAATTTTCTTACATCTAGAGCTCATTAGGGATTCGCAGCGCATTTACACACTATCTATCACCACACTTGAAAACAAAAGCCCTATTACCTCACTCCTGTCTGGGGCTCACTATAGCAAAAGAAAAGAACTGTATATCTCTTACATATGTATAGATATATGCAGAACCAAAGGAAATTTCAATTGAAAACCTAGATCTGCCTCTTTACCTCCTTTTCAACTTAAAACTTACCAACAGCATTTTATCTGTTTATTCTGTTGAAATAAATAAATATATAACAAACCTGGTTTACAACACAGACACACACAAACTGGTTTGACAGTTTGACAGTAGCATTGAATTATGTATCCGTGCTGGTCAGTGGTGCTTCTTGCTTTCCAAATGAGAGATCAATTTTCGGAAAATAAAGTTGTTTTCCTCATAGGGATGAGCAAAATGTCTGGATCTCCACATTTTGCTTTCACCAAGCTTGTAAAACAGAGTACGCACACAGTCAGGGCACATTTACATATGCATGGCTATGAGGGTTATGACTTTAAGCCTGTTGCTTAAATAGAGGTTGAAGGAACTCATTGTGAAGCTGTCGGCCATAGTCTAGGGCCCTGACCCTGACCCTGTGTGTGTGTGTGCATGTTTGTGTGGATGAGTGGTGGAGGGGGAGTTGACAATAATAAAGCTGTCAATGCCATCTTCAACTCTGACCCTACAGATGAACTTATCACCACACAGCTGCGCGTCGGAAACGTGTGCCAGTGAAAGTAGACCCAATGATTCAACTTCATTTAACCATTAGATCAAACTTGCAACGTTCATCGTTTGAGTCATAGTATTCACATCATATATCTTAGTTTTCAGGGCTAGGGAGGTTTTGTAGCCGTCTGTCTCACAAGGTCTTACTTTATTGAGTTTCAGTAAAATCCTGTTTGGATTATCAAATCTAATAAGTGCCAATAAAACCCATGATGTTTACTTATCTACAGCACAGGTGTGAGTCTGTGTGTGTGTATGTGCTTGTTTTCATTCTCCATTTATGAACAAAAAAAAATTAGCATCACAAAAAAACTAATGCGAAGACCAACAAAATGGTCTTGACTTTGCAAGGTGGTTTTTACACAAGCTACATTTTTCAGTTAGGGCAGAAAACATCCCCTGCAGAAAACACACTTGAGCACATTTTAGTGCACAATTATGGATTTTGTGCTGAGTGTTAGACTTTCAGCTTCTGGAGCCCATGGAGTAAAATGTTAAGTTCAATCATGAATGAGAAAGTTTATAATAATAAAAAAATCACATTCCTGGAACTTTGCTGATGTCTGTACTTTTTCATGTTTTTTTTTGTTAAATGCTTCTCATGGCAAATACTGATATATGTGATTAAATTTAATTTATTAATCAGGAAGCTTGTAATTGATCAGAATTTATATCCACTTGACAGCACTAACAAACACACACACAGACACACACAGCCACACTCATTCATACACACATATGGGATACATGCATGCTCACATATACTGACACTGAATAAAATAAGTCAAATGCATGTGATAAGTGTCTCTCTGGTTCTGAAGACATAGAGATCACTCTCCAGACAGACATTTTTACTTAGTTTAGTTTGTAGTTGTACACAGAGTAAACTATAGTCCTATAGTCCATAATACTACAGTGCTTAATTCACTCACCTTCTTCTGCAACCCCACCAACAGAGACAAGCAGCAAATGACAGAAGAGAACATGAGCACACACCCACTTGCAAAAACATAAATAACAGCAGGACCACTCAGAGCACTGAGACAGCTCTCATAGTCCTTTCAACCAGACAGCAACAGGTGCATGAGCAAGAGAGCGAGCAAGAAAGAGAGAGAGAGAGAAAGAGAGAGATAGAGAGTGAGAGGGAGCTGGAGCAGTGTAAACTGGTAATTACATTTAAATGCTAATTAAGTGTAATTCCATAGCCCCCCCCCAAACACACCCCCAAACACACGCACCAACACACACAGTCACATATATACACAGGTTCAGAGATGTACCTTAATGCCGCCCATCCTCTGTTCACCCTTAAACTCTTTGCCATTCTTCAGCCAGTGTATAGTGGGGGTTGGGTTGCCTGAAGCGGCGCAGCGGAACTTCACTGTGTTGGCTGCAGGAACAGCCAACAGCTTCTTCTCCATTCGCTCAGGTCGTGTCCAGAACGGTGCTTCTGATTGGACCAAAGAATATATATTATTAATCGGTTCGAATATGGCGGCTTACTATAGAGCACCATGAACCTAATGTGTGAGTAACAGTCATTAGCCTTACCTGGTCAAATAAAATGTTTGTTGAATTTCTAAGTAAAAATACAGTAGCAAATGTAATGTATGAGCAGAAAACATACAAAATGTGTCATAAAAATAAAAATATATAATATATAAACATAAAAATGTGTCATAACTTTTGCACGTCACATTTTTCAACTCGATAAATTCAGCAAATAAACAGTAGTTTGCACAAAAATATGCTCACTGTAGAGGTTGTGTGTAGAGGTAAACCTAATATGACAAGTCCTTTTATGTATTGAAGATGGAGAAACTAAAATGTGGCCCACATACAGATCCTATAGGTTTCAGGGGTTAAAAATCATCTGAAATCTTGTTTGTGCCTTTTAAAAACGTAAATGAATCCTCAATCATTCTGGGCTATAAGGCTAGTCTGTGTGTGTGTGTGTGTGTACAGAGTCTATTACCATTTTCTAGAGTAAGGGTAAGGAGTGTTCCCTTTCCTGCGTGTGTATGTGTCTTTGTGTGTTCTTGAATCTCCGTGTGGGTGAATGTTTATGGAAAATTTCTCTTGCATACTGTGGCAGCGTCAGACTGGCTGCCTAATTCCCAGACTGAATAAAGATTTGTTTGGAAAGGAAAACACACACACACACACACACACACACACACACACACACACACACACACACTTGGGAGCTGAGATTCTGAAAGACCTTTTATTAAAAATAGTAATGCACATTTACCACCTTTCTTAACCATAAAATATCAGTAACTGATTTTGACTGAAATCTTTGTTTGTTTGTAATTTTGCTTTCATATCCAACTGAAGCCATGCACATCTTAAACCAGGGATTTCTTCTGTACCTGTAGTAACATATTTCTCTGTATAGTGGTGGGCAATATGATGGTCAGTTATTGTGATAAATCACATCAAAATATTCTTTCCTGAGGATATCGAACTCTGCAAAACTGTGTGCATCATTCAGACATATTTAAATTCAGCTAAGTATATTTGGACCATTACTTTTGGTGCACACATCACAAAATACAATACAGCTTTGATTATTAAAAAAGGAGGTTTTGTTTTGACAGCAATGATTATTTATTATAAAAATGAATGATCATGATTAGAAATGTTGTAGGACTGGATCAGACTCAATCGTCTTTCCATCTGATATTATCTGCTGATTTCAGCACTGTACTGATACTCATTAATATACTCATTTATACAGATATGCCGTCTCTCATTTTTGCTGCATCACTTGCCTTTATTTTTATGTGTTTTTGTAGCACTAATCCTGGTTCTGACCTCTTTAAAACCACTGCAGCTGCTTTTCCCTACACCTAAGCACAGTACAGTGAGTGGAGTGCAGGATGCCTAAAACAGACACAGTGGAAAGCGGAAACTCTATACTGGACTATGGGATGATTTGGTCAAGGAAGCGAACAGGCCTTCATCTCGGCTCAAATAATTCCCATCAGACCAGAGCCTACAAATGCCATTTCATTCCTCTGACTGGAGTGATACAATACCTGAGGGAAACTAGACCTACACCTAAACCGTAACCTTAAACTCTTTCTGCTCTTTAGTTTAGAAAAATAAATTGTTGTGAATACAGTGTTATTCCTTAAGAGGACCAGCTCAACGCTTACTCCTTCTACAGGTCTTCTGGCTTTCATGTCATTATGGGGACATCAGGTTCTCACAAACACATAAATACAAGACCACAGAAATACACACAAGTAGTAGCTGCAGAGTGAAAACCACCAATTGTGCTGGAAGAAACTGTAGTGTTTAAAAAGAACTTGGTATTTCTGAATGCTGCCACACAGATGTGGATTAAACAGCATCACTAGTTATTCTTTATTCTCTCTGTTCTCTGTCTCTGGCTGCTTTAAAGCTGGTATCAGAGATCAGAGTGTGAAGGGTGATCAGCATGCTGGAATTTCCTCTGGCATAATGGGCACAGAGGTCCGGCACACACACACAAACACACACACCCACAAACACACTCAGGCACGCAAGCACAGACAAACAAACACATGCAGTACTGGCACATTACACTTCTGTGAAAGTCTCAGATGATTTGCTGCCAGTCAGTAGAGCGTGTTAAGCAGGAGGCCAAGAATGGCTCAGCCCTGTATGCGTGTGTGTGTGTGTGTGTGTGTGTGTGTGTGTGTGTGCATGTGTGGTATTCTGCCCTCGCGACACTCTTGTAGAACTCACTAAGGACAATCAGAGCTTTAAGTGGATGACCGCAACCCTGCCAAAACAAGCACAGCACAACTACAAAAGCCCTCAACCAGCCATGGACAGAGTGAGCAAAGAAGATGCGCAAAAACCTCAAAAGTTCAGATCACAGAGATGAAAGTGATTCAAATGCAATGGGATTAGACAGTTGGTGACATCGAATGATTTATTTATAATTGTTTTTAATAAAGTGGGCAATTATTTGTGGCCAGAATATATAAATAAATGTGCCACTTCAAATGTATTTTGATTCAGTACATTGCTTAAAATCCACTCTTGTTGTCCACCTCCCTGTCATTTCTGAATCTTCAGTGTGTTTTAAAGATAAGCAAAATGATCAAATGTGGTAAACTGTAAGATCTCAGGATGCAATGAATCTTCCCTCTGGAATCATATTTGCATAAATTGTACACAATGTATTAGTTTGGTAGTTTTAACTGAAGCGAGTCTTTAACACAGGCTAAACTATACGTTTAGTTAATAAGATAAGAAGTCAACAGAGCATAACAGACTGTAAACTTAATGTTTCACATTTAATGAATTCAACTTACATTTTTAAGTTAAAACGGCATATTTACACTTCTCACCTGTCAACGATACATGACACACTTATCAGTTGCTTTTCTGTGAAATGCAACTAGTGCTAGCCTGCTGCACAAAACACGTATTGTATGGAGGTGCGTAGGCCTGAGAGCACCTCTTCTCTTCTTTTCGGTGCAGAATGTATGGAGCTTCCTGTGCACACAGAGGCCTCATGTAGAAGAGAGTGACATCATCAGACTACTCACATGTTCTAATTCCACCGAAGAGCTAAACTTTCACATGACGTTTCTATCTCTCTATCCCTCTCTCTTTCCCTCTCTCTCTCTCTCATTATAGGTGGATTACTGGTCATTAAACTCTAAAGGGGTTTTAAGTTTTCTCCTAATCCCTCTCTCCTCCCCCACCCAGCAGCCACAGGCAGCACACACACACATACACACATGAAACTTAATTGTGCAAAGGCAGATGGATTTCTCTGTCCAATATCTTGCACAAAAGTCTAAAAAATGAACACACACAACTTTTACATCTTCACAATACTCTGAATCCATTTAACTTACCCCCCCCCACGTCTTTATTTTTTATACTTTACATATGTCCTATACATATGTATGTATGTACTGTATTGCTGATATATCAAAACAGCGCAACTGTGGAATGGTAGCGTTACTTTTATGCACTTAAGTGTAAAAAGATTGTATTGATAAGTCCATTTACACTGGTCCATTCATCACGAAATGTTCCCACAGTATGAAGTGCAGCTGCTGTTTTCGAACAATATAAGAATTTCAGAAGGACTCTTAGAGTTCAATTCTCTGTGAGAAGTGAGGGTAATATTGATGATTGATTTGCACAGGATAAGAACTATTGGTATAAGACAGAGATGGAAAAGTTTGCTCAGTATATGCACTGTAAAACTTTGCTTACCCTAACCATCTATCACAGTGTTTTAAGTGAATGCAGTGTCTCATTAGCATTGCTGTTACTTTGGACATTTATGGCAAACAGTCAACATTACAGTGTAAAATTAAATGCTTTAATATTAAAAACCTAATTCAAGGACTTTCAAAGCCCAAATTCAAGGACCAAGCACAGCATAGTCTAAGATACAGATCAAGGTTAATTACTGTTACAACACTGTTTGCTTCCCTGTTAGCTTTCTTGCTTGTTTTCTAATGTCTAACCAGCATCATAATTTTACAGATTTAAATGTTTAGAATCATATGTCTGAGGTATGCTATATCAGCTTGATTAAAGCAAAAGTAAAGACAAAAAAGAGCCTCCAACAACTCCAAACAAACATAAACTCCTCAACTTCCAGAAATGTTTTGTTACAAAGTCTTTTTGCTGATAGAGTACACGCCTTTTTCCTCAGTTTCCTACCTAATAATAATACTGTAGTCCACACACACACACACACACACACACACACACACACACACACACACACACACACACACACACACACACACACAC
>JBBPDA010000145.1:15119931-15142554 GCA_037974385.1 Arnoldichthys spilopterus
AGAGAGAGAGAGAGAGAGAGAAGGAGAGGATGAGAGAGAGAGAGAGAGAGAGAGAGAGAGAAAGAGAGAATGAGAAAGAGAGAGAGAGAGAGAAGGAGAGAAAGAGAGAGAAAGAGAGAGAGGAGAGAAAGAGAGAGAGAGAGAGAGAGAGAGAGGAGAGAGTATGTGGGGGCAGGGGTCTCTCCAAGCAGGAACACTCCTAATCCTCTTCTTCCCTTCCCTACAGCATCTGACACACACAAGCAACTGGCAACAGCTGCTCTGAAGCATCCACGCCCGTGCACACACACACCCACACACGTTAGCAGTTAGCACACAGTGCTCTTACTGATCACAATAGGATCTGTTACTGTGTTGTACGCCTCATTACACCTTTACAATGCATTATTAATGCACACTGTGTGCAGCCTGTAGACTTGTAGAAAGAGAGCAAGATGAAGCAGAACTGAATAGCAGAACAGTACAGTACAACAGCACAGTAGAACAACACAGTAGAACAGCACAGCTGAGCAGCACAGCAGAGCAGAATAGTACAAACAGTACAGAGCAGCATAGAGTAACATCAGTGGAGTAAAACAGTAGAACAGTACAGAGCAGCACAGTTGAGTAACATCAGTGGAGTAAAACAGTAGAACAGTACAGAGCCGTAGAGCTAAGTAACATCAGCACAGTAGAACGGTACAGAGCAGTAGAGCTAAGTAACATCAGCAGAGCAGAACAGCAGAACAGTACAGAGCAGCACAGCTGAGCAACATCAGCACAGCAGAACAGTACAGAGCAGCACAGCTGAGCAACATCAGCACAGCAGAACAGTACAGAGCAGCACAGCTGAGCAGCACCAGCAGAGCAGAACAGCAGTGTTATAATCATCACAGGAACCTTAGGCCACTGCTCTCTTCCTGAAACACTGTCCCACTGTTACAGTACTGGTGTATGTGTGTGTTCTGTGGTGTAGTGGGGGATGGCAGGGCACCGGGTCGTTTCATGGGTGGCTAAGGAGGGGTGTGTGTGTGTGTTGGATTTCTTACAGCACATAACGGGCCATCTGTTCGTGACTGCCAGCAGCAATATCAGAGAGCTGAGGGAAATCAAGAACACTCACACACACACACACACGCACTCACACACACCATGGACAGCTCTCAACTAACACAACAAACAATTTTTTTCTGGTGTCCAAAAGTAGAAAGGAGGGCCTCAGTGGTTTACTGATAAGCTGCTTGTTATCAAGAGAACAGAGACATGTGAGTTTCCCTCAAAAGACATCCAGTCACAAAGTGAAACTCTGATACACACTCACAACTGTCAGGACATGGGGGTCATGCACACATCTCATACTTTCTTTATATATGGAAGGTATGACCTCTAGTATATATTAATGTTGCACTGAAATTTTGGCAACTGAAAGTATTCAGCAGAAAAGGGTCATTTATGACCAATTTGAATGTAAATGAGAAAATGTACTGAATTTTTTACTCTCATAGGCTGGTCAGCACTGGTCAGTGCAGACAGATTTAAACGGTTTGAGTGGCAGCTGATAAACACTGTTGGCCACACAAGAACATTTCACCATTTCTACGAGTAACATTAGACAAGAGATTTATGTTCACTGTTTGTAGCACTAAATTCAGCACAGTCTAATTTACGAGAGTGGGCTCACAATTCGATATTCGATATACAATAAGGCCAAATAAACACTGTCACAATGTTGAGCCATAGTCTACTAATGACCCTGGAGGTGAGAGGCAGGAGTGTGTATAACATGTACGTGCTGGGCTGGGCGGCTGATGGTGCTGTCTGTTTATATATATGCATTATACTTAACAGGATGCTCATTCTCTATAATGCACATTGTCACATTCGTTTATTTCAATGCACTGTTACACCCTACAGTTTTACTTGAAAACACCCTGCTCGATATGTGCAACACAGCAAAAGAAAACAAGCAGAAAGGTAAGTCCCTGTTAACATGCCAACACCATCTGTAGCCACAGATTTTGAAACAACAACAGCAACAAAAAACACAAACACCAGAGCCAAAGCACAAAGAATCCAGAAATGAACTGCCTTGGAAGACCAGCTGTCCAACTGTTGGATTTGATAACATATTATAGCCTACATACTGTCATAAGGTTAGCAAGATTATTTTATGTCATCTTTATGTAATGTTTATAATTATTGCCTGTTTTGGTCCAGTGTGTCCGGACTTTCAGTTCTGCCCAAAGGATTTTTCATTTTGGTGCATTATTAACATATACAGTATGCTATGGTTCAGGCAGTGGTGGCCTAGTGGTTAAGACTTTGCCAATGTGAACAGTAAGTCATGGGTTCAAGTCCCTGACCCTGGTACCACTGAGGTACCCTTGAGCAAGGTAACCTTCCCACTACACTGATATCGTTGTGGTACTTTTTGTGTGTGACAGAGTATGTTCACAAAGACAAATAAGCCACTTTTCACTTTACTTTCACTCTAGTAATATATTCCTGAGCCTAACCCTAAACTCAGACAGCAAAAAGACATTTTTAGTCCTTTACTTTTAAAAATGAAACATGTAGGTTTTGTAAACATGCAGGTACCAAACACTAGTTTAGTTGGCAATACACTCAACCCCAACTTTAATGTTTAACTAGGTCCAAGCTTTGATATTTTCATGATTTTCTGAGCAGAACGTGACTGAAAAAAGATCAGCATATGCAAACTATTGCTCAACGTACTGATCACACAACAGCTGGAAAACCAAGGGGCTGCTGGAGTCTGAAGTTGTGTGGTGCTGATTGCTTGCAAACCTTGATGTGCAAACAGTGCGTTTGGATCAGATATCATAATTAATACAACCTTTATGACACACGTCATCAGCTTTTTGCATTATATTATCATGGTGTACTGATACAACCGTACAGCTCAGCTCAGCCTTATCCCTGGCTTTCCCATGTTGGTAGGTACTAACTACTGTATACCTGGAACACTCCACAAGACCTGCTGTATTGGAGATGCTCTGACTCAGTCGGCTACACATCACAATAAAGCCTTTGTCAAAATAGATCAGACCCTTATTTTCACATCATCTTCCAATACCTCAACTCAACAACTGACTGTTCACTCACTGCCTAATCGATCCCACCCCCCTGACAGGTGCCATGGTATTCAAAAAACTAGATCAATGTTATTGATAGTCAATGTTATTCACTTTACCTGTCAGTGGTGTTAATGTTATGGCTGATTGGTGTATAGACACACATACACACTAACAAGAATGCCACTAAGATCTACTCTTCCATTCTTTGGGGAAGCAATGATTAAAACTCAAATTGCCATCACTCCAGCTGACAGCAACCTACAAACCTGCTCATCGTACTGCAAGCTCTTCTCAACCTTCACCTCTCACATCCCCATCACTTACTCAGTGTGTGTGTGTGTGTTTGTGTGTGTGTGTGTGTGTGTGTGTGTGGGCTGTGTGTGTGTGTGTTAGTGTGTGGGTGTGTGTGAACAGGTGGCTCTAGATGATGCTCAGAGAGAGAGAGAGAGTCACTGTGTTCATTCATAATTCATTGGCTGACCTGCAGCGAGATTTCAAAGAGCATTAATGAGGTGAACACACCCCAGCTAACCATATATAACATTCAGCACAGACACACACACACACACACACACACACAATTTCAGTATTACTGTATTTGTAAAACATTCCAATGACTGGTTTCCTACTATATGTGAACAATATTGTATCTACATTGTCCCTAACTTTCACCTCAGCAGCCAAAACACAATGTTTCTGTTCTTTTCGGGGGTAAAAACAACACGTTTTGTGAGGGTGAGTAAATTATCCCCATTTTTACACACCTTCCGGTTTTCCTGTTATCATGAGGACATTTGGCCATCACAAAGAGATAAATACAAGGTCACACACACACACACACAAACACACACACACACACACACTAGCAAAGCCTGACACTCGTTTCTCATTTGAATTTTTATTGCCTGTAATATACTGAAGGGCCTCAAAGACAGAGTGTGGAATTCATCCAGCAAAACAATCTCCAACAAACAAATTTCAGCAACCTCCGTCTTAATTAAATCCACGAGCAGGGATTTCACAAAGAGGCGGTGGCCCCAGCAAAGGAAAATCACCCATTCTTAGCACTGAACGCAAGCACCAACAGCCAGTGACAGACAGAGAGAAAGTTTAAGCCTCTGAGTAGTTTACATTTTTTCCACACACCAGTGTGGAAAGCTTCTGATAAGGGAACGGTGGCTGTAATTTGCCACTAAAGCATCTCAGATATGTTATCTTCAAGATCCAGTGAGCGACTGTTATTCAGCGTAGAGACAAATGTATTACATGCCCCAGCTGTAGCTGCGACAGGAGCTCATCGCAACACACACACACACACACACACACACACATGCACACACACCCCTATCTGTCATGTAATCCACCCTGCAGCAGCCAATCCATCAGGCCCTGGATTGTGTAATAAATCACCATCTCAGACTGTGCTTACACAATAACTGCTACATGCTCAAAGAGTCTGGACTGCGGGTACTGCTCTTCATCCCCTCCCACATACACAAACACACACAACACACCTTACACACTCTCACACAACACTTAAGGAATTTTTAAACCACTGTGATAAAATAACTGTTACCTTAAAGATGAGTTTAAGGCTTTATGCATTGTTAATAACCCTGTAACTGATAAATAGAAAATACATGGGACAAGAGACTGAAATACTGCATGAAGTTTAAAGTTTCCTTTTTCTTAGAGCAACTTTTCATCACAACAAGGAGACTGCATGTGTGAGGAAACAGTTCAGCTTTTTGTCTCTAAACGTATTAAACGTATTGTATTAAAAAAGCAAAATAAACAATTATAAAGATATACATAAAGACATACAGTGAGGGACATGGATAGAGAGAAAGAGAGAGAGTGACAGAAAGAGAGAGGTACAGAGAGAATGAGTGAGGGAGACACAGAAAAAGAGAGAGAGAGAGAGAGAGAGAGAGAGAGAGAGAGAGAAAGAGGAGTGTGTGTGTGTGTGTGTGTGTGTGTGTATGTGCATATGCTTACCTGTAGGCTGTGCTGAGGGCAGGTGGGCGCTGAGTACAGACGGAAGGATGATGGAGGACAGGTAGAGGAGGAACGCGATCATCCCGGCCTGGGGGCGGGGCCCAGGGTCCTTACCACGGCAACCACACTCACAATTCTTCTGCACAATCGCACATGGTGCCAACACGCACGCACACACACACACACGTGCCTCCGGCCTGCTTGCCACCTGAAAGACAACAGCAGAAATCTGCTATTTAACATTGGTCAGACATCAGCATGGCTCAGTGGACAGAAAACAAACACTCGCATAGTTGAAGAGGTGAAAATGTGGACAATGTTGTAAACATGCTCAAACGATAAGAAGTGCTCGCTCTCATTCTTCATGGGACACGCCATTAGGGACGCAGAGCTCCTCCTGGCTCGCTGATGTTTAAATGCTTTCTGCGAAGAGCCTCAGTGCACTGTGCTGAGAGGAACAAGGTGAAAACTGCCTGCACTCACTAAACAGGGCTTGTTTAGCTTTATTTGTCTGATGCACGTTTACACTGCTGGATTTGTTGTAAACGCTTCTTCTCGTTACTTCATTCTCTCGCAAGCTGATTCTCTTCCCCCTCATTCGCTCTCCTTGGCTGCTCTAAAACACGTCTTTCGCTGAGCTAACACAAACACACTTATCTCTCTAAAGAAAACACACGCTCCCCTCACACACTGCGCCCCTGTGTCTGTGTGCGTGTGCGTGTGCCTGTGCCTGTGTGTGTGTGTGGGTGTGCGAGATTGCGCCTTACCACATAGAGAGTTTACATTAGTCTCAATAAAAGGAATGTAAAGTGGTCTAAAATGCACACACACACACACACACACACACACACACACACAGTATGATTTTGTACCCCTGTTGGTTTTCTTCTTTGAGTATAAGAGAGCTGTGTGTGTGTCTCCTGTTATTTTGGAACAGCCTTGGCTGAGACACACACACAGTGTTTGTATTAATCTTAAGCTGTGCCATTTTTCTAGAACAACTGCAGATGATACACACACACACACACACACCCTCAAGAGGTTGGCACGGTGCTGTTTTTCTTCCTCCTGATGAGCAGAGACTAATTTCTTGGTCAGCACTTACTGAGGAGAGGTCTTACACTGAGGGAGTCTGCACACACACACACACACACACACACACACACACTCTCAGGGTTAGCGTGTTGAGTAACGGTGTGTTTTCTCTGGCTGGGCACACTGCTGTGGAGTGATAGTGTATCAGGTTGGGTCTGTTTGTATGAGAGAAGGGTGTATTTGTGGAGTCTATCTCCAGTGTGTATTTCTGGATTGTGTGTGTGTGCGTGTGTATATGTGTGTGTGCTTGTGTGTGTCTGGCTCCTGGAGTATCTTGCAGTAACACACTGATCAGTGGAGCTCAAGCTGACGTAGTGCTTACTCCAGACCCAACCTCACTACACTGTAAGACTAATTTGTCAGTGTGAGCTTTGGTTCGATGAAAAAAGCACATTGTTCCACCTGAACTTGTATCCGTATTAGTATTCATCCCTAATTTCTATCCACATATCTTTCAGTCTATTAAGAATGTAACAATCTCTAAAGAACTTGCAATAAGAGATTCGTGAATGTGAAGGAAGGATTAAGAACTGCACATAATGTAAAGGCTCTTTACCAATACATCACGTGGATCTTAAGCAGGTTCTTCACATTCACAACCCTTCAAAAGTGGTATTCTAAAGAGTCATCATCCACTGAGAGGTTCTTTACCGCACCAAAAGTGGTCCTTCTACGCCAAGGTTCCAGGAGGGCGGGTGCAGCACCAAAGTTGGGAAACCGTGTTCCACGCCTTTGCATAAAGAACCTTTTCACCATCTTTATGCCATTAGTTAGTTAGTTATGAGAGAGGAACTGAAGTGCTGGCTCATGTGCAGAGCCTGTGGGTTTAAGGGCTCAATCAAAGAATTTATATGACTTTACTAAAACCAGTTAAACACAGTTTTACCACATGAAGCACCTTTTTCATGTTAAAGAAAATACTCCTACAATTCTCAATGTATGCTTCAGAAACAAAGTGCCAATATAAAGTGTGGCACATTGTGCAGCAAAAGGGCATAAGTCCGGACTAAATCTCCACGGCTGGATCTAGTCTCTAACACGGCCTCTCAGTGAGGGTCACTTACAGAGATGGTAACATACTGCTCGTGCTTTAGCATAGTTTAAAGTTAGCGCTGGAGTATAAACACAGTGAGTGTGGCGGGGCGAGGCAGGCCATTATGACTGATTAACAGTTAACAGTGCAAATCGACTGTGCATGTGGCCCGAACAGGCCATACTTATCCAAGGGATTTATGAAAAATTTCAGTTGGGCTGCTGTGAAATACATATCTATCCGGTTGGGAACAGCTAGCTAGCACATTTTGCTTCTCGTGTTCGCTCTGTTTCTTCTTCCATGCTGCCTTGGTTTGTGATGTGAATCAAAGGGAAATATGCATAAAAAAGTCTCACACTGGGGCTAAAGCAGTCCTGGACTGTAAGCTGGACCGAGTTGTTGATTCGCATGGAACGGGGTAATGTTTCGCGGGTCTATGTTGCTGTCACTATTTTGCGGTTATGACCAAAGCACTTAAAATATGTATACAAACTTAGCTGTACCTGTCTGGGTACAAAATGTCCAGTGGTGGCAAAAGCTTTTGTTTGTAAGAAAGGCTTTCAACGAAACCCCTGGGGGCATTAGAAAATTGGAATAATCTTGCGTTTTACACAAGGGTGCGAGAGAGCAGTTGAAAAACTACAACATTTGAGATGTCTCTATTACAGTTTGATGGTAATCCTTCTCTGTCTACCTGTGGCTCTCAGAAAAGCTGTGCGCGTGCATGAATATGTGCTGTGAAGGCTTAGTTCCATTATAAAGACCTTGAAGATAAAATGTCACAACAGACATTGAACACAAATGGCGAAAGACTCTTTCCTGAAGCTGCTTAATTCCTGTCAGCAGGTTTCTAGAGGGTATCTGTAGATGTATATGAAGACAGCTACTCGGGTCTACCAGTGGGAGCCTTCTGCTGAGCCTGTTATCCTTACAAAATGAAAATGCTGATTAAAAACAGGACGAGCATGAGAAGGGGGTTGATCAGAGTTTAAGCGCAGCTGCTACAGTTACAAAACTGAGAAAGGCCTTGTTTCTTTTGCGAAGACAAATGCCTTAGACCAAGTTTCTTCTTGATACAAAAAGCCAGGACACAGAATAAATGCCAAGAAACCGCTGGACTGAGCTGTATCTAAACTCAGACTCTAGACTGAGCCTGACTGCAGACACCTCAGCTGAGACTCCCCTCTAACTGTTTAATTTAGCCCAACACCTGGCTAAACCTGACCTCTGGCAGAGGGTCCAGATGTTTTTAGAGGCTCTCATTCATAAATGCTTTGGGAACTACTGTAGGCATGCTACCTGAAACATGAGCAGCACATCATCAGCTTGTGCAGGGTTAAGGTTCGTTTAAAATAAGCCAGCTCCGCTCCAGAGAAGATTCCACCACAGTGCATTCAATACGGAAGGGCTTGTGCTGGCTGAGGTAGCCTATATGGACCATGAGGGACATGGCCCTGAATGAGTGCTACTTCAGAGGTGGTGGCTAATTACCCCCGGTAGCCCCCCGTTAACACCTGGAGAGACGTTAACTCAGTCTGATGTGCACAATTGGTTTCAGATGTCCAGCGACTATATGCAGCACAGAAGTGGACACACACACATACGCAGTGCTCCATTCAGCTGGCCAAAAATACACAGCCCTTCTCAGGTGACTTCTGAAGGAGTATGTAGTAGTGTAGCAGCCCTTTAAACCTTATTTTTTAACCTAATTTTAGAAAAATATCACACATGTACACACAAAGTCTCATAGTTTCTGGTCACAGGGAGATCTGTGAATAAAGCTAGTGAATTAGACTGTAAGAGGTTTTAACTGTCATAAGCCTGTGAACACTCAATGGTGTTAATCTTCATACAGTATCAAGTAAAGAACAAAAAACTTCTCATGAGACTTGCGGGGGCTGCACAATTCATCAAATCATACTTTCAATTACAACTTTGGCTTCCAGCAAGATAATCAACATAACATGATTATTGTGCTGCACTCTGCTTCGCTATTATACTCATTGCATTGTGTTCCCCAAGAATTCCACTGAACCTTTTATTCAGATTTTTCAGTTTTTCAGATTTCAGTTTTTCAGAGATGCTCGAGGACACTCTAGACAAGGCTTGTGATTCGCATCAGGTGTTTTCAGTTAAATTACACTTTAAGTTCAAACCACTGTTAAAAGGCATTTTAAGTCTAACTAACACATCATATGTCGATTTTATTTAAACCGCACCATTTACAACTGGCATTGTCACAAATCAGCTTTACAGAATACGAGTCTGAGTCCTAGTGAGCAAGCCAGGGGAGACCGTGGTAAGGAAAAACTCCCTAAAGCTGGAGGGAGAAAGCTTGGGAGGAACCAAGACTCAATCGAAGGACCCAACCTCCTCTGGATGACCCCAAATAGCAAGAAAGAATTAAAGACACTAACACTATGGCCATGATTATCACCACAAGGTAGACGTGTACAGACATAATCACTGATTGAAGTCTTCAAGTGAACAAAAGTCAGGGGCATTAGAGTCATAAATAACCGTGATGTTGATATGATAATTACGATAATTGTTTTTGAAATATTCGAACAGCCCTAAGACCGACAGCGCCCATGTGTGATCAAGTTTTCTTTGTAATCCCGATAAAAACATGTAAAATAAGATAAAATGAGACTGTCTGTGTGCCCGCGCGTGTATGTGCGTGTGTGTGGGTGTTCAGGTGCTCAGACTCTAGCCTCGATAACCGTCCCTTGGCTTTGACTGAATGGGGCACATGAGCGGAGACAGGCTGCGTCCCAAACCACACATACTTCACCACACTGCAGTAATACTGGCGCTCTACTGTTTTATATACTTTTGATTGTGTTAGCATGCCGTTTAGGACGCAGCCTTAAACTCAACAGACCTGTCTGGGGTTACGAGAAGGAAACGGCAAAATAGCGCAGAGCTGCTCACACAACAAGAGCAAGCTAAATACCACCAGCGATATAATAATAATAATAATAATAATAATAATACTCACGCGAAGTCTCCTGTCCTGTCCGTAATCCGTTCCGCAGGTAACACAAATCACCGTAAATCGTTTCTCCGCTCTCCGCTCAGACAGATTAGTCCGCCGGGCTCAGTTCGCTCCCTCGCGGTTAACCCCGGCTTCAGCTTTGCCACACCGGGCCAATCCAACAAAAGTTGAGTTTGGTGAAGCCGAGCTCCTCGCCCGTCGCCTTGCCTGACGCGCGCACGCGCTCGGGGTCTCATTCACTAGCAGCCCGTGCAGACGGCGAGACAAGCCCAGAAGTTCGAGCCAGATGTCTCGAGGCTTGACTCGGACTGAGGGGGCTCCGCCGTGGGGAGGTGTGTGTAAGTGCGTGTGTGTGAGTCAGGGAGGGAGGGAGAGAGAGAGAGAGAGAGAGAGAGAAACAAGTCCTCCGCGCGCTCGCGTTTGGCGCTGTGTGAACGCCTGCCACGGACTGCCACTAACAGTTTGGAAAGGGAGAGCGGGAGGGAGGGGGGGGGATGCAAAAAAACGAGATCAGATTTCAGCCTCAGTCACTTCGCCTGCCTGCTGCTGCTGCCCCCCTCGAGCTTAGGGCACGGGGAGAAAGAGAGGGAGAGGGAGCGAGCGAGAGACAAGGGGTAGAGCTTAGCTCTGACCACGCCTAATCTCAAACCCCAATCATCCAATCAGCTCCTTTCCCTCCAGCGGTCGCTCACTGTCAAATTAGCTGCGCTCAGCGATCCCAAACCGCTGGCCAAAAAAACAGGCTCGGCACCGGTGCGGGTGCGGAGGCTGCGCGTGCTTTTTAAACATAGCGCAACCGCAGGAAGGTGTTTTGTAAAAGAAATGCATGACACATAACCACATAGCGCAAAATAACCCTAAGCATAGACTACAGTAAGGGCTGCAGATGGTCACCGAGGACCCCGTGGATGACCCCACATCAGATAATGTAGTTAAAAGGTGTTATTGGGTTAGTAGCTGTGCTGAAATAGGCTACAGCTGGCCCCTGTGGCTAAACAGACTGATCTCCCTAACGCAGCGTTTCTGCATTCACTCTCAGTACGCGTTCTTTTCTGTTCTGGCATTCTGATGGACTTGTGAAACGGCCTGAGTAGCATACCAACGATAATAATAATAATAATTATGTCCACATTTTTGTCATTGGTGCTTTTATAGGCACAAATTGTAAATATGCTATTTTAATGAATATGTATTTTAACATGAAAACTACATTTATACTGTGTAAAGCATCAGAGACAAACCCATGCCCTTTGTAAGGAAATACAGTCCGCAATGCTGAAAGGGGATAAGTGGGAAGTTGTGGGACACTGTCCTGGAACAGCTTTAACATAAACGATCAACATCCTATTATAGTAACCGTGTGCCTGAAAAAAGGGACAGATACAGAGAAGCTAAATCTGAATGACTGGACTCGGTCAGTGTCCCTTTTCTCCCCCAAAGCCGATCTGAGTCAAAGACACATGAACTTTTCCTTCTGCCTTGTCCAGTATGATCACATTGCTCCAGCAAAGCTGCACCTTGACATATTATCAGCACAAGTATCTGGCTGGTGAAAATGACAGGTGTAGACTAAGGCAACCTGACACTAAAGTCTGATTATGAGGTCATTCACCAAAAGCACAGTAACTAATGGGTGAGGAAAAACTATTTAGCCCCTGCAAACATGAAGATCCACCAGAGACTGAGTACTCAGCAAGCTACTGTAGGTAGTTAGCAAACTAGCTTGCTACACTCATGTATCTGAGGAATTGTAGTTTTATACATGTTAACAGACTCTTTCAATAATATATTAACTGTTTGATCTGCCTGACACAACGTCCGATAAGTGGCTAGGAAGCCCTCCTGTATGTCCATAGCTTTAAGAAAACTGCACTGGGGGTATAATTGTCTTGGCTGCATTTTGCAATTTTGTAAAAGTTGTTTTGTTTGCCATAAAATCCACCAAGCAACAGCCTTTTTGGCATATGTTTGTGATTTCAGTTTTAAGGCAGTAAAGAGATCTGTGCAATGCAAATCAGATTCAGAATCCGTTTTATTTGGCCAAGTTTGTTTGCACACACAAAACAATTTGTTTCTGGCCGATGGTGTCTCACTAGTACTAAACAAATAAGACAGTGTACATATAGGATGCATACAATACAATATAATACAACACACATATGGTACAATATGATACATATATATCATACATAATATACAGAGGAGTGTGAAGTACACATTAAATTCAATGTACAGTATGCTTGTGCGGTGCAGTGCGGTGCGGTGCAGTACAATATACAGTATAATATACAAAGTGTACAGTTATATGTAGCATATAGGCTTTTATACATATGTGCTTACATATACATTATACAATATACAGTATATATACAATATGCAATGTAAAGTATACGTTATACAATATAAAATAAGCAAATTTCACCACGGGCGTGTTCTGACACACTGAAAGCACTAATGTTATTTGTACCTAAATCAAGTTAAGTATAAAAAAAGCTTCCAGCTGTATGTAGCCCCTCCCCTTACATTTCTCACAGCACTGTGTCACAATAGTGTCACAAATAAACTTCAACAATCGGACCTAATGAGGTGTGCAGTGCACTGCACTATGTTGATCTTATCAGGTGTAGTTGTTCTGACAGTACTAGTTTCTATTATGACCCTGTTTTTCAAAGTTACACTGATTCTGAAGTACTGTTGAACAGGTATCACCTGCTTTTAAAATCAGCATTAAAAGCATAACTGATTCCCAAGGTTTTTTTCCTTCATGCGTCTTTTGGCTTGAATATTTCAATCTAATACTTGTCAGATCCTAACACTTCTCCAGATTGATCAAAGCAGAGATCAGTTCTTTTAGAACAACAAAGCAGCAACAGTGATAAAGCTTAAAGGGCTGAAGATATGCTGCCACTTTTACATTTGCAGATTGAGCTTTAGTTTAGTTTATTCTTTGTCCCAAAAGGGCAATTTGTGTGCAATTTTATTATTTTGATAGAATACCAACAGTCAGAAACCTGATCAAATCTGTTTTAAAGCTCCAGGTTCGTTGCTGACATGAAATCAAAAAAACTTTTGAATTACATTTCCTTGCTCTACTGATTTCAACCTGAGAACAAACGTTTATACGCAGTGATGTCGATGGATGCAGAAGCACCTTAAAACAATTGTTGCTTCAAGTGCAAGTGTGTGTGTGATTGTTTATCATTGTCTCTACCTGGATCATAAAGACGTCCCCACGTGCGTCTTGTGAAGGCTGATTAGTGCTGTGTGAGTGCTGATGAGTGCTGTAATTCTGTAGAATAAGCACCAAACAAAGACTCAATTACTGCTGCAGCTGTAAACATGTTTGCACTGGGAGCTTTATGAGACCATAAAGAGGAGAAATTTCTTCTTAATCACACATGCACTGAGAGGGTGTGTGGTAAGAATGTGTGTGTTTCAGTAGCTGTCCATCTGTGTTTGCTCTAAGAGAAGGCCCGTTGGCTCTAAAGTGTTATAATCAGCGTGTAAACGTGAGGACCCAGAGAAGCACACACTGAGTCACATCAACACCTCCACACACACAGTGCAGTTAAACACACATTCTTACACACTGTTCTACACTGACAGTAAAACACTCAGCATGGCTTTAAAATACCATTCAAGTCCATTGAAAGTTTTAGCTTTGCTGAAAGCCTGATTATGTTCTTTTACTACATTAAAAACATCAGACTGTTTGTACAGTAAAGTGTTCTGTTGGTCCTAATACTGTAGGTGTGCAAGCACACGTTTGTCCCAAGCTTGCAACAAAACACTCACTAACATATTCATGACTAGTTTGTAGTATTGTGTTTGCATATTAATAATATTAAACATTTTATCCAATAGTAACTTACACAAAGTAGATCAGGTTTTTTTGTGCATGGGGGTCATCAGGAAGTTTTAGATTTGAAATAATATACCAAAAAAAACCTGTTCATAATAATTTCTTTGATTATAACATGTTACAATCTTAGTGAATCAGCGTAGTGATTACTTTATGACAGACCGAGACTCCATGTTTCATTATATCAGTTAAGGAGAAGTGCGTTAATAAGGGAGATTGGCTTTGCGTGCATTGCTGATAAAGAGGACCCCTGTGGTTGTAGCATTGGCAGCAAAGCCCAGCATGCAGTTGATGGCCAGAACAATGCTGTTTCCCACGCTCGACCCATTTCCCACTCTTGTGTTCACCAACCTACACTGCATCACAACTGCTTGCTGTCATGTCCACAAAGCACAAAGCTTTTTTTCCAGTAATGCCTGGGTTAATACGCAAACCCCATTTCTGACAAAGTTGTGACATTTTGTTAAATGTAATAGAAGTAAAAACCTGCAGTGTGCTTTCTCTTTATTTAACTGACAACAGTTAAGAAATTACTTTTAATGGTTTGGCCAATCAACTTGATTTTATACTGTAAATGCAACACACTCAAAGAGTGAAAAGATAATAGAACATTTCAGTGACACCATTTTAAAACATACCATATTAAGCAGATAAACTGGTTTATAGTGTCTTACAAATGATTAAAAACCTGTGAACCTGTGAGGTAGTAGCACTGTATTTTCATCATTTTATACATGTATCTGCAACTGTACAAACCCCATATCCATAAAAGTAATGCAATAAAAACACAAATCTGTATGTTAATTTTACATGAACCTTTATTTAACGGACAAAAGTACAAAAAAAGATTTTCAATAGTTTAACTGACCAACTTAAATGTGCTTTGTAAATATACTCAGATTTAGAATTTGATGGGTGAAACATACTCAACAAAAGTTGGGACAGAGGAATGTTTATCATTGGGTTACCTCAGCTTTCCTTTTAATTACGCTTTTAAATGCTTTTAGAGCTTAGGAGACTAATTGTACTAGTTGTGCAATTGGAAATTTCGTCCATTCTTGTATAACACTTCAGCTGCTCCACAGTCCATGGTCTTTGTTGTCTGATTATCTTCTTCATTATGCGCAATACATTTTCAGTAAGAGAAAAGAGATAACAGGCCAGTCAAGCACACGCACTTAGTGTTTACAAAGTCACACTATTATAGCGTGTGCAAAATGTGGTCTGGCATTGTTCTGCTGAAATTAGCATGGACGTCTCGAGAAGAGATGTTGCCTTGATGACAACATATGTCAATCTTTAATCCTAATATGTCAATAGTACCTTCACATGCATGCTGCTCACCCATGTCTTGGGCACAGATGCACCCCCATACCATCACAGATGCTGACTTTTGCACCTTCCCCTGCTAACAATCTGGATGATCGTTTTGATCTTTGGCACAAAGAGCCCATCACTCGTTTTTTCGATAATAAGATGAAATGTGGGCTCATTTGACTGCAGCATACCCTCTTTCTGTTCATCTGAAATGAGGCCTAGAGAACTCACCAGTGTTTCAGCACAGAGTTGATGTACGGGTTCCCCACTGTGTGACACATTCAGGTTGCATTTTTTGATGCAGCAACAGACTATGTTAAGTGACAATGACTTTCTGAAGCTCTCCAGAGCCCAGGTCACAATAGCATGACGGCTTAGACTGTGATGCCTGAAGGCTGGAAGATTGCATGTATTAACAGTGGTTTCCAACCTTGACCTTTAAGCAGTTAGATGCCTTTGAATTCTCTGAACTGCTTCACAATGTTGTGAACTGTAGATGTTGAAAGACCTAAATTCTCTGCAATCTTGTGTTGAGAAATGCTCCTTTTGAACTAACAATTCTCTCATGAATTTTGGCATAAAGAGCCATGACCCATTCTTGCTGGCAAAGACTGAGCCTTTGATGGACGATACTTTTATACCCCATCTTGATCCCTCACCTGCTACCAATAAGCCTGCTTAATGCAAAGTCTTTCAAACCATTCTTACTTAAACCTGTGCCGTTTTTAATCTTATTTTAGGTCTGTTCCAACTTTTGTTGAGTGTGTTGCAGCCGTAAAATTTGAAATTTGTATATTTACATAATACGGTTAAGTTGGTCAGTAAATGTGATTAAAACTTTTATTGGTACTGTTTGTCAGTTAAAGAAAGGTTTATGTGAACTAACATGTCACAACTTGATTTATATTCTTAAAAACAGTGATTTAAAACTTGTAGCACTGCACCGTCACAGTAAACCAGAATCAGTAATAACACAGCCAGTCAAACCACTGATGAGAGATAATATATTCATGCATTAATTGACAGGCTTGACTCAGCGCTGTTAGCAGTGACCACTGACCTGTGTGTGGGTGTTTATGGCAATGTTTTAGCAGCACTCTCACAACAGTGGAACCACCGGAACTCTTCTAATACAGCAGTGGCTTTAGAGGCACAACCATTCAAACAATCTCTACTGAAGGACATTTTCCTTTTTACAGGAATTTTACAGGAGTCTGCCATATAAGAAGTTCGGTTCATTGACTGTGTAAATAAATAAAACAGAAAATAGAAGAAAATGATCTTTTGAAGATGTGACCCCTTTTTACAGCATTGTGTGATGGACCTTGTGTGTTTGTGGAGGAGGAAGAGACGCAGAATGCAGATTCCGATGTTTTGAAGGTTGATGGATAAACTAGCCTTAACCTCCCCAAATGCCCCTGGGGTCCCTTAGAGCCTGTGAAATCTCTTTTAAATAGTTGTTCCCCCAACCCCATGTCCTTTACCAGCCCACTTGTCATACCAAAGCCCACTAATAAGAGTATTTTTAAAACTGTCTAGTGAATTGTACAGAATTTAAATGTCAGTTGGTTGCACATGAATAAAATATGTTGCTTTACAGAATTGCTTTCAGTTTGTAGTCTTTCAGTTTATTAAGCAAATATAACCTGGACATGTGATGTAAAAGAACGGGACACCCCACAAAAGATGGAAAGAAAAAAAAGGCTCCTTAAGGTAACAAGCATGTGGGGAAAAAAATGAGTTGCTCTGGCTCTAAGTGAAAACCTGAGCATGGACCTGTTTAGATGTATTCTTATTCCTAATTTTATTGCTTAGTTTTCACTTTATGCTTGTTTTATCTCTGTAAGGCACATTGAATTGTGTTTGCCTTGCCTTGCCTTATTTAGCAAGCACTGATGCAACATGTTGTGTTCATGTAAAAGCACATGAAACCTAAATTCAAATCACTAATGTTCTGTGCGACTAAGAGTGTAGGGTAAGGGCTTTTATTTCAACAGAGTTTATAGAAGACTGCAGTTAATCCACAGGTCCAAGGTAATGTAAATCATCAAACATTTAGCCATTAACACGGCTGTTTTTACTGTTTCTAGCTACTTTTGTCCATTTTTGTCCAGTATCTAATTTAGTTTTAGAAGCCATGTAAGCAAGTAAGTAAACTTAACTGTATCTATCTTCTCATTAATAAAGAAATAGTGAAATGGGTGAGCTAGCTAACTTAGCTAGTGAATGCTAATTGTTGTTAACATTAGTAGTTAGCTGTTCCAAAATGCAGATGCAAAGCTTTCAGTTGTTATATATATGAAGAGGTGGTGGTGATGGATATCAACATTTAGTATTCCTTCCACTTCCGAAATCAATATAAAACCCTTGCAGCCCAATATTAACTCACTGAACTATGAATGATTATCAACTCATTCTTTTTTTACCATATCCGCCACACCCACATCAGTGACGGTACACTGGCCCGGTTTCAAGACTTAAGTGAATCATTAGTGGTTCGCAAACCCAAATACCAGAAAACAAACAGGGAGGATAACAATAAAAACAGATTTTTAAAGTGTCAGATATATGGTATAAAGAGAAATTACATTTTACGTATCCATATATTTATACCGTAGGTGTGTATGTGAGTGTGTGCTGGCTGTATGGCAATTCAGCTCTTATCTGTGTGCATACTTTTACTGATAACCTCAGGAGCTGATAATGCTGTATTTGTTTTCCTTTCTCTCTTGCGCTCTCTTGCTCTCCCTCCCTCCCTCTCTCTCTGTTGTAATCATTAAAGAAACAGTTTAACATCTTGCAGTTAAACCCAATTTTACAAGAACAAAAGTCAGATGAAATCATCATTGCTATTTATTCCCTTGTCTACAATTTGCAATTAGTTTAAGAACCACTCACCTAATGACAAGACCAACCCCCTAAAAACTAATTAAAGCCAGACTAAAATGTCTCCTCAGTCAGTCAAACAGGATAAGAGCTTCCATGAAGATATGACACTTCCCAGAATTTTATGTGCTTATTGTGCAGCATTGGCACAACTTTAACATATGTATGTTCATTTATTTTCTTGACTACATTTTTTACTCTGATCAGGGAAGATACTTAGCCAGTGTATAGAATCTACACTGAGGAGCCTCAACAATGGGTTTAAATTAAAGGGCCCATAAAACATAAAGTACATTTTTCTTTTCTTTTGGAAATAAAGGAGGTTGATGTAGTGTGTTAACATTACTAAAGCTCAAACTATAGAATATAGAAACTAAGCTGCAGAAACAGCCCAGTTTGTAATTGTTGGTTTTGGTTATATCATCAAAACCAGTGCAGTCAACCAGCAGTTTGCCCCCCCCCATTCATTCAAGTTAAAAGGAGGGTTTTAGCCTGAACTAGCTTTTAAATAGGACACAATACAGCACAGCCAATCAGAACAAAGGTAGTTAACATATTTCACTTTTTCAGATTTCAGACAGAGATGGATATTCAATGTTTTATGTTGACTTTCACTTTTAATTATATCTCATTTGCCATATAACTAAGAATCTTGGGGGAAAGAAGTTTCTAAAGCTCACAAAACAATAGGCTTTGTGTCACATGCTAATTATCCCTTTCCTTAAGTGGTAGGACGTATATTTCCCTGTGATTCATAGGCATGTATTCATCATTCATCACACACACACACACACACACACACACATACACACACACGGCCGCCCAGCAATGATTTCCCAGAGAACAAGGTTAAGCACAAACTCCTGTATTATTTAAATTGGATGTTTTCGAACAGTATGAAATGAAGATGTTCATAGACCTTGATATTAGCCATTTCTCCTTGACAGCAGAAATGATGCAAGATTGCCCAGAATCTCTCTCATAAGGCTGAGTGCTCATATCAGAACTCTATTTACATCCTTTCTCTCAATCCCTCTCTCCTGCTCTCATTCTCACATTAATGAGAGCCATGATCGAGAGGGAAGTGGAGAGAGGAAAAAACAGCAGGTCACCGCTGACAACACATTACCCATCATCCTCTCTGCACCACAGGGACCAGTGTCATCTCACTCTGAGAGCCCCTCAATTTCCTCTGTGTGTGTGGCTGTGTGTGTGTTTGTGTGTGAGAGTGAGTTTCTGCAGAAAAGGCCTAGGTAGGCCCGGTCTGCCAGGCCACCAAGGAGACAAACAATGCCAAATGAAAGAAACTAAAGAACACAATATAGGGAGGAGATCATGAAGCACTGACTCTAATCCTTTTCCATTCTAAACCTAACACAGCAACAGGATAGACAAGGGTCACAGGAGAGATACACACAGAGAAGTGTTTCATTTCATTATTGGTGCATGTTTAAAATGATAGTTTAGGAAAAGTGAAAAATCACATTTACACATTTTCCCCTTCCCCAAATGTAGTCAATCAGCTGAGACATGTTTGTATCATTTTATCCTTCAAGGCTGGTTATTGCAATGCTCTTCTCCTCTGTCTCCTCCAAAAACCCATCAGACACCTACAGCTTATTCAAAATGCTGCTTAGAATTCTTACTAAAACCAAAAAAACCAAGAGTGCATATTACTGTTATTCTCAGGCCTAATCAGGTACAGAATTGAGTTCAAAGTGTTACTCATTGTTAGTTTGGGCCCTAAATATTCCAGCAATGTTCAGTGTAACTAAGCTTAGCTTAGTTTAGCTCATATTGCTTCAGATCTGAAACTAAACAGAGTGAAATTGCATTTAGTCGTTATTATCTCCACTGCTGGAACAAGCTTCACATGGAAACCAGATATGACCTAACTGTGGGCAGTTTTAAAAAGGAAGCTTATCCAGTTTAACAGTAGTTCTTAGTTTATCTTGGCACAAGCTTAACATAAATAGTTACTTTTAATCATTCCTTTACCTGTACTCTTTTTTATGCTTTCTTTATTTTGTTTAAATATGTTATCTTTTATTCTTTTATATTGATTTTATTGCTTAATTTTCTTTTTATTCTTAATGTATCTCTCTAAAGCATGTTAAATGGACTCGGAAATGTAAGACACTATGATAAAGTCTTCCATAAAATGCATAAAAATTGATGAACTGTAGAAAAAAACCCTTTTAGCTATATAATGCACTGTTTATAGATAATTATACTCAGAATACTCAGAATATACTTTCAGAAACTGCACAATTAAGTCCATTTGAGGTGTCTTGAAACAGCTGGAGGAAGGTGTGTGGTGATTTAGGCAAGAAGCTTCCATTACTTGTTATCTATTTTAGCTTTTCAGTTCCATGGTAAAACTAAAGAAGCAGGCTTCAGACCCCAACCATATCTTGATTGACAAAATTTAAAGTAAATATTGCAAATTAGATTTTTCACCAAATCAACACCATCAATGAAAGCCTAATGGTGCCAACTTTAGGCTTAAATCAAGTGAAGTTGATTGGGATTTAAGTGAAGACAAGCTGTGAGTTGGACCTCATCTGCCTCCATCTTCTGTAGTAAGAAATTACTGGCCAGAGAATTAAGAGTTTGGAGTGTATGGTGGCAGAGCTGCTGCTGATCCATATCCAAACACAGCAGCACTGGACCCTGATCCAGGAGGCATCCCTGGAATTCCTGCCCCCCTTGCCCTCTCCACCCCAAAGCCCTGCTCCGTCTTCCCCTAATCTCCTGCTCAGACATCCAGAATTAACGCCACATTCTGGACTGATAAGAGTTTAATACAAGCCTCTGAAGCATCAAGCTCCTATAAAGCTGATAGTCAACAGACAGATTACACGCTGTTTCTCCCCAGTGATTTTAGCTCAACGTCCGAGACACGATTAGAGCCCATTTATCAGGCAAGGAGTACCACTTTCAGATACACATAAACGTCAAGAGGCTTAATGTTTTCACGACACAGAGGTAATATCAAACCTGACATTTGGAGTGCTTAGTCCTCCCACTCTCATACAGTTTTTGTTGAACAATATCCACAATCCATGACAGTGCCCAGTAAAGCAAATTATGGAACGTTTTAGTTCACAAATTGTATTTTTAGTACCCTATTTAATATCTTAACCTTCTTCAATAGCATCTCATGTGATGTATGCATTTACTCTTACTGACTGTGTCACGCACTAACAGCATTGTGATGGTTGGGTGTAAAAGTGTGAAAATCATATTTTTAGAAGAATTTTCTATATTTCGTTTTACAGATATGTGAAAAATAAGTACACTCCCATGGAAATAGTTGATTTCTGTAACATATGAACACAGACATTTTATTTGATGTAGGGGATACATATACAGACGATTATACTGACATTTTGTAGTCAATTTCATAATTTAAATAAACAAACAAAAAAACAGATCAGTTACATTCAAAAAGTAAATACAACCTTAAATTTGTCCATAAAATTAGAATCAGCTGATTAGATGCCATTGATAAGATTCTCATGCAGGTGGACCTGTGGTATGTAAACCTGACATCTAGCTTCTGGTGTTTTCTTTGCCATTAAAGTGTGTGGTGTCATCATGCCAAGACTTAATAAACCCTCAAATGCCTTCAGAAAATTAGGTTGCTGAACCTATGACTCTGGGAAGTAATTTAAAAGATCACTAAATTATTTAAAAAAAAAAGAAAACTTTATAAGGAACATCATCTACAGGTGGCATAGGTTTCAAAGATTGTACAGGACTGACCTTTCCAGGAAACTCAGCCTGAGAACAGACCGTTTAATGCAAACAGAAGTCTTCAAGAACTGCAAAATTTCATTATGGGATCTGCATGTACATCTGGGAACTGTTGGTGTAAAAATGCATTTGTCTACAATCAGATTTCACAATTTTGACCTGCTTTTGGTCTTAAAAAGAGCACTAGAGAAAGACTTTAGTTTACCAAAGAACATTACAGCAAAGACCAAGTGTTTTGAAATAATGTAGATAGACATGGGCAGTGGGCAGTGGTGGCCTAGTGGTTAGGATGCTGCCTTTGGGACCTGAAAGTCACAGGTTTAAGTCATGGCCGGGGCACTACTGAGTTACCGTTGAGCAAGGTACTGTCCCGTCACACTGCTCCCCGGGCGCTATGATTTAGAGATGATCTGCAAAGAGGAGTGGACCAAAATTCCTACTAAAATGTGCACAAACTTGGTCATCAATTACAAGAAACGTTTGACCTCTGTGCTTGTGAACAAGGGTTTTGCCACTAAGTGTTAAGTCTTTTTTTGTTAGAGGGTTCAAATACTTATTTCACTCAATGAAATGCAAATCAGTTTCTATCTTTTATTTA
>JBBPDA010000145.1:15159202-15169787 GCA_037974385.1 Arnoldichthys spilopterus
CTGCCCGCTGCTCCACGTGTGCACGTGTGATGGATTAAATGCAGAGGTTGCATTTCGTTGTGGTGCTTGAGTGTGTTTACAATGACAAAATAGTCACTTTCACAAAAATATGGTATTTTCCAGATTCTCATAATAAAACATCTTCTATTTGCAAACATAAATGGCAATAATAATAAAAAGTATAAGTCTGAACTTTCTCTACACTTTCTCTGCTTGTGTCAATGAGCTGAACACTGAATAAACAAAATGTAGAATATGTATACGCCATAGGATTCATAGAACTCATTTTTGCAAGTTGAAAATTAAATGGTCGCAAACTATAGAAAAAGATTTACAACATAAAAAAGGCATACGTGTCTACCTACACATGTCCCCGCCTGTATATGTACATGCACATAAAGGTGTGTTTCTCCCTCTAACGCTTCCTCACCCATACGCACACTCAGCAGAAGAAGAGCGCCATTGTTTGTCTCGCTGCCTCCGGCTGTGGGGGAAAGTGGAACAAGAGCAGTTATCAATCAAACTAATCTCTCTCTCTCTCTCTCTCTCTCTCTCCCTGCTGCAGGGTAAGCGCAGACATTCCGTAGCAGGTGTCTAAAACCAGCAGTGAGAAATAATTACCATCCCACTGAACTCAACGCCACTTACTGCCTTTCCACACCTCCACCCCCTACGTCCCGCATCCTCCACTTCATCCCCTATTTAAACACCCTACCCTCCCCTTGCCACCTATCCCAGGGAGGGAGGGAGGGAGAAAGAGAGAGAGAGAGAGAGAGAGAGAGAGAGAGAGAGAGAGAGAGAGAGAAGAGCAAGGACCCTATTAACAGCCCGTCTTTCTGAAGTGTGTTGAAGTGGTCGGACTCAAGGATTTTCTTATCTGTGCATATGTGTGTATGAAGTGTTTCACTCTAGGGCTGTTGTACATGTTGCTGTGTCAGTGTTCATGCTATACACTATATGCAGTGTTTCCCAACCCCGGTTCTGGAAACACATATTCTGCCACATTTAAGTGCTTCCCCTGCTTTAACACACTCACAGAAACTCAGAAGAAGGTTGTTAACGAGCTGATAAGTTGGATCAGGTGTGTTGGGAGCAGTGAAAATTGTAATGTTGACCCAGTAAACACTATTTCTAATGAAATACACTAAACACAGTAGTATCCACTATATAGTAATATACAGTAAGAGTAAGTGATCAAGGTGGCATGGTAGTGCGGTGGTTAGCGCTGTTGCCTCACAGCAAGAAGGTCCTGGGTGCGATCCCCGGGTTGGCCACGGGTGCCTTTCTGTTTGCAAACTCTTCCCGTGTTCACATTGGTTTCCTCCGGGTGCTCTGGTTTCCTTCCACTGACCAAAAGGCTTGCAGTAGGTTGACTGCATACTCAAATTGTCTGTAGGTGTGAATGTGTGTATGACTGGTTGTCTGTCTATGTGTTACTCTGAGATAGGTTGGCCTCCTGTCCTGGGTGTCCCCCACCTTAGGCCTGTAGTCAGCTGGGATTGACTCCAGCTTCCAATGGAGGGAAGTTTTATGTTGCATGAATGTTATATAAATGACCTAATAAATTGCAAAAGTGTGTGAGTATGAAGTATGAGCATAACATTTACTGTTACCCTGGCTATTGGACATGAGCAGTGGGCTATTAGAATATCCTAATGAATAGCTGAATGAGATGTGGTTCAATATCTCAATGTGAAACTATTTTATATTGTGTAATTCATGTGAATCTCAACTCTTCTTTGCTTCTGGTCATCTCCACAAGCACTAACATCGGATTTGGCTGTAAATACCACCATAGAGATTCATGAGAAACTCTTTTATATACCTATGCACAGTGAGCTTGTGTCGATTAAGTTACTATATGCTGAAATATTGCTATAATGGTGTGTGTGTGTATGTGTGTGTGTGTGGTGGGGGGGTTACATATACTTGAGTTAATGGCACTTTGGGAGTATTACATTGCCAGAGCCATTACATACAGTAGCACATATGTTTGCCAGTTACTCCTGAAATATCAGGTCCCTGCTGAGAGCATGCAAAGACAGAGAGAGAGAGGGGAGAGAGAGATAGACAAAGAGAGAGAGAGAGAGATTTTTTTATTAGCAGTGTGTACAGAACACACATTGCTGCTTTGATTTCTTGTGTTTACCCTCAATAACTGCAGTCTTCTACAGTGAGATCACCCTGGGACTCTTATTACCCAAATCACACAGAACAAGAGGGGGAAACAATATTTAATGTTTGCAAAATATGCAGCCTTTTAAGTGAGCACAGGGAAAGTGGAGCAAATTGAGCTGCAGAGAAATTATGCACAAAGAACTTTTTTCTTCTGTATTTGCTACATTTGATTTCAGACATCAGATAGTACTGGGCCTCAAGGTGTTTACATTCTGTGTGTGTATGTGTGCGTGCGTGTGCGTGCGTGTGCGTATGTGTGTGCATGTATTATTGCTGAGGGCCTGGGGTCACGGTCGGGTTGTGTTCATTCCAGCTTGTAAAAGTAATTAAATGGCTCTTTCCACCTCTTGTCTAATTAAAGTGTTAATATTATTTCCTTGGTAGTGGTGGCTTAAGCTTTTTACCCATCAACTGCACTGTATCTCACACATACACATGCTCACACATTCCTATTTCTCTCTCTTTATATATATATATTTATATTTCTGTGTGTGCATGTGTATGTGCGTATGTCTGTGTCTGTGGGATGCCTTCGGAGAAGCCTGCAGCCATGCACTGAACTTATAACCTCTTTCACAACAAAGTCTGTGAAATCAGGTGCTTTAAGATCACAGTGTGGTGAAAGCAGAGATTATCCTTATACTTCATTCTCTCGTACACACCCTAGTGATGGCAGAGCAAAACAGGCAGCACCATAGTAATTATACAAGCATTTGTTACCTTTCGATGACCTGCTAAAGCATTTATAATATCTTTCACAATAGTCTTCACTCGTCTTTACCTTACACGTGCATGTTTGAACACTAAACACTTCATCATATAGTGGGCGATATAAGGGCGACTGAGATCTCCACCCATTTAGGAGAGTTTGGGGGTATACTCCACATAGAGTTGTTGTTGTTGTATACCTGTTTCACATTATTTTTGTTAAAGGAAAGATACATACAAAAACAACCTACATAGCCAAACTAGCCAAACTGAATGTTGCTCTCACCTGTCTCTAAATGAGCAACTCCCATGGAGGAGAAAAAGAAAATGTCAACTACTTCCATAAACAGCTCTTACCTGTCTTATAGCATGTTCAGCAGTGTTTGTTTGCCAGTGTTTAAATTCTTTGACCTTACTATCTGTTCACCTGTGCATCCTGTGCTTCCTCTCTCTCTTCAGTCACCTGTGCATCCTGTGCTTCCTCTCCATCTTTGGTCACCAGCTCATGCTGCACCTCCTCTCCCTCTTCAGTCACCTGTGCATCCTGTGCTTCCTCTCCATCTTTGGTCACCTGCTCATGCTGCACCTCCTCTCCTACTCTGGTCACCTGTGCATGCTGCACCCCTCTCCCTCTCTGGTCAACATGCCAACCAGGCTGCTACATTTACCTTCTTGGATCTGATGTACAAACAAAAAAAAATCTCAAAAGTGCATTATTATATTGGTGAGCATCAAGATATATCATCAGAGCTTGAACTATTACAGTCTGCCTATTTATCAAATACATTTAATATTTACTTATCAAAAGCAAAACTGAAAGCTGAATCCATTATTATAGGCATCATTGAAAGACCTGAGCACAGGAATGCAAAGTTTCTTAATGAACCATGCCATAGTGCATTAAATGATTTTTTTAATCCTGCTAAATTTAAAGTGTGTTCTCTCATGAAACAGGGAACAAATTAGTAACCCGAATAAGACCAAATGTTATGAACCAGTCTGCCATACAGATTTTGCGCAGCCTGTTTTCCTATGAATGCCATGTAAATCAGTTCTATTGTCTGTTCAAGTCAGGCTTTAAAAGCATTACCATAGCTCGAATAATGTGAATTTCATAACAAACATGTATAGTCACTGTGAGATGAAAACAGCTTATCTCCAAAATGTTAGCTTTTCATAAACAATTTCGCCAAATTACAGAACACGGCACACTCAGATACTGAAATGTCAATTATCACCTGCTAGACATGCAATATTGCAGAATTCAGAGTTAGACCATTACAATGACTGAGGCTTAATGAGTATATCCTTAATTATTATTTGTTATTTACTAATCGGTTAAAATACTTCAAAAACAACTAAACGCTAAATGTGCTGTTTGATGGCTAGTTTAGCTAACAGTTCACCTAGCACAATAAAAACTGGCAGACAACTAAATCATTCAATTTTTTCACTCATGATTGATAGTATTATTACAGTAAAACAGAGGGAAGATGTTTTTCTCTTTTTGGCAGACAGACCAACAACTTAAAATTCTAATTTGGCCTTTTGTTGCTCATCTATTCTTTTCCTATTGCTTTCGCTCACACCGGCGGCTACTTTTGCGAGAAGACGGTGAGAAGCAGAAGAAGGTTGGGCGCAACCAAGTCTAACACAGGGACGGGGGGATTTTTTTCTTGGTACTTACATTGAATCCAGACAACCAATCACTTTATGTTTAATAAGACGTATTGCTTTATATCATGACGATATGATCATTTGGAGGAGTAGTTGCCTGTTTATTACTGGAGAGTAACAACCTGCCCCCTCCCCCCCCGACCCCCAACAGTTGTTTATGCCCATGGTTACTGGTAAGTTTCTGAGAATATTATTATTATCCCACATTATTCATGATTTACTTTCTACTTAAATAGTGCATGCATGTCAAAGGCATCAGCTGCCTGCGCATGTGACCAGCTCAGTACTAGCACAGGCAAAAAATGTCCACATCATGATTAGCTATCTGACAAAGCCACTAATCATGCTAATTTGAAACTGACAGAAAAAGGCCAGTCCTAAGGAGACCCAGCCTCACCTGTAGAGAACACACTTCATACTCCAGAAACACCTTGGTAAGCTTCACATTTTTCACAACACTTGTTTTTCAACACTTGTTTGTCAAACAGCATGAACTTTTCATAATCCTCACACCATTACACTACCACCTCCATGTTTGACTGCTGCTATGATAGTCTTATTGTGAAATGCCTTGTTTTATGCTTGAAGTAACATGATTTCTGTCTTCTAAAATATTACACTTATCAGTCAACAAAACATTCCTAAAACAGCTTGGGGGTCATCAAGGTGTTTAATGAGCCTTTATTTTCCTCTTGGATAGCAGCAGTATCTTTTTTTGCAGTCTCCCATGAACAACATTTTGTCTAGTATCTTTCAAATGGTGGAATCATGAACACTCACCTTACTGGAAGTAAGCATGGCCTGTAGTTCCTTAGATGGTCATCTGAGTTCTTTTGTGACCCACTGGATGAGCTGGCACTGTGCTCTTGGAAGAATTTTGCTAGGCGTCTGGGAAGATTCTTAACTGTTCTCTCCATTTGAAGATAAAGGCTTTCACTGTGCTTTGGTGGACTCCCAGAGCTTTAGAAATAGATTTGTAACCTTTTTTTTAAGCTGGTATATTTCAATAACTAACCTACTAACCTACCTACACATTGGGCCAGCTGATCTTGAATAATTTTTTTCTTTGAGGAAAAAGCACAAACTGTATATTTAGTCATATAAGTGTATAACTGTTTTGCTAATTATTTTAGATTGTCTGTGCATTACATTCTCAGCCCAACCACCCTCAACAAGTGGTTGGGTAAGAGTTGGTCGCTTACTATATATTTGTTTACTATAATAAAATAAATTTGACATTATTTGCAGTATAGTCAGAAAGATCAAATCAGTTATTTTTCAGCAGCGATGTGCACTATGGGCTGTAGATGCATGCTGCATTTCTTGTGTGTGCATGTTTTATTCGTGCATGTGCCTGTGGGTGCCTGAGTATGGCCGTTTACACAGTGCGCAAGCCTGCAGTAAACACAGACCCACTGGCACGGCTGGCCAATAAACACCTCTCCTTCAGAGATAAACTGTAGCTGTTCTGTGCGTGGCACCTGCACCGTACACACTGCAACAGTTAATCCAGTCAACAGAATTCCCCCTGCATACAGTACAGCAGCATAAATCACACACACCACACCTTCACATCAAGATTAATGCCCTCGGTCCTGGTCTAATTACAAAGGAGCTTCTATGAGTCCCGGAAATAACTAGCAGGTAATTGTGTGATAGGATTAGCATGAGAGGAGTTTTGGAAGTAACAGAGTAGCATGTTTTTATGAAAAGAAATAAATGACTAAATGACTAAATGATGCCATAATTCACCACTGTGTTTAAGTTTTGACTTCAGTGCAAGCCAAAAATCCACCCACATTCCCTCCGGCATTTAGCATTAGTCCACATACTTGAGATAGCGCTGTCTGCCTTCGGGTTAACCGGCTAATGTCTGTTTTAGCCTCAGGGATTATCTAGTGTAGCCATGCAGCTAAGACCTTTGGCATATTCCATGACAACAAAATAAATGTACGACTGGATTTCACATCATGCCGAGCTGTGTATGGGTGTGTGTTCTGTCAGAAGTTGATTCTTTCAGAACAAAATGTCTCTCTTCTCTGTGTTCAGACACGGCTGACACTTCACGAGGCCTCAGCTTCTAATAGATGAGATGGAGGAGCCTGTTCCAACAGTCAGAGTAAATACTTGAGTGATGACAAAAAACGAAACTCCAGCTCCTCAGCTGCTACAAAAAGAAGGAGCCTGAGTGAGTGAGATTAATAACACGCTGCTATTTTTACCTCCACTTTGACTGCTTGATTTGCTTTGACGCTTAACTATTGGACAGGCCTTTTATACTGTACTTTCTGTGCACTGTCTACAAAAGACAGGAGTTCTGAAGGGAAAAAAAATTATAAATATATGTTTGTGTGTGTGTGTGTAGTTTGTGTTTTTTCCCCCCTATATGAACTGCTTCCCTGTAAAGAACAATTATGAAGAAGTTGAAAAGGGGGTAGGGATAAAAATAGTCTGATAAATGACGACATTGGGTTTGTGTAATGTTGGCAGTGTTCTTTGATGAATACTAAACCTGACCCAGTTCCACAGTAACTAGTGGCACTGGAACAGAGTGGTGCACACTTCAACAGTAGCAGGGGGGGTGGAGGGGTAAAGGAAGAGCTTCCAGAGGGAGGAGGTTAGTAAAAGAGGCACCGAAAGGTTTAAAAGAAAGTAATACACAGAAGAGAAAACAAACAAGTTTAAGTATAAAAACAAAAGAAAATGAAAAGGGAGAATTGGGGAGAGACAGAGAGAGAGAGAGAGAGAGAGAGAGAGTGAGGCAGACACCAAGAGAGAAAGAGGAAAAGAGGGAGCATGTATTGGCTGACCTCAGCGCTTAACTGCCCACAGCCGTCAGATTGGCAGCATTCACTCCATAATGACTGCAATTTATTTCAATTAAACTACTGTGTTATTATTATAAAAATCGTTAGAGTGGCGTCTGGACGATTAACGTGCTATGCGAAGAAGTATGCAGACGGAGGCAAATTAACCACCCCCCTCCACCTCCACCACCCACACCCCCCCACACCCTCCTCCTGTAGAAGTAATGAGGGTGCCCACTGCCCACTGTTAATCACTTCAGCCTTCTTCATTTGTTTACGCGGAATTCATTTTAACCCAATCTGAAGAACTGCTGCACGCGAATACAATACACTCCACTGTGGCATCCGTAATTGCAATAGTCATCATAAACGGAGTTGGAAACCACCACATTCTCTTGCATTAAGAAAGCTGTTATGAAACATACATAAATGTGTTTATAGTTCTGAGTTTGTTTCCTGCTGCGACTGAAAAAAGAGACAACATTCCCGTCTGTTTGGCCTGTGTTTTCATGACTTGAATAATGATTTGATTCATGGATACCAAAAGCAATATTTGTAACACCAGGGCTGAGGGTGTCCTGCTCGAGTTTTTCCAGCCCTCCCATCCGTTTTTACTTTTTATTATGTCTGCTTGGCACTGCAAGTATCTCCTGCTCTAACAGGGAGATGGCGATGCAGAGGGGAGGAGTGTATGAGAGTGAAGGAGAGAAAACGTGAAAGAATGCAGCTAGATGGTTTATAACTTGCAATATTAACGCTCCTTTTACCAATAATTGACTGTTGGAACACTTATTTCATATCATCCCCCCAAAAATGAGATTTTGTTGCCCACAGACGTATTCATCCATACAGAGAATGCTGAACACACTAAACCTCGTCATGGAAAATAGGCCGACAGTTACTAAGCGGGCATAAGCACACAGTCACTATAAGTATGAACAGTAATGATACAAGCTGAGCACTGAAACTACAGCAACACAAGAGCAGTCCCACACTTATCTTTGGTTTAAATACAAAAAAATTGCAAAAATGCAATAAACACAAAAATGCTTTGGCACATACAACAATGTTGTATTTGTAAAACAAATTTTGAATTTGATGCATTTTAAAAAGTTGAGACAAAATAATGGTAAAATGTTTGTAGAATTTTCAAGTAACCCTGTTTTGAAGCACTCCACAATGAGCAGGTGAACTGGTTTTGGATGAGGTTTTATCAGGTCAAAAACAATATTTCTCAATGCAAATTACAAATAATATAGTTTTTCAACTTCCACAGTACATAATATTGTCAAAAGATTCTAAATGTCAGTATGTGTAGGACAAGGCAGGAAACCACTGTGGAATGTGTGTGACAATTAAGTTGTTCAGTGAAAACAGTAGAAATCTTTTCTTTGTTGTTTTGTCAGTTTAATCAAGTTTTAAGAGAATGAGTTGTTTTTAATGAATTTAACTTTTATGGAAATGAGGCTAGAGTTTCTAATGTATTTTTTTATTATCAGTTATATACACTAATTAGGGCACAATGTGAGCAGACTGTTCTGCTTACTGTAGGGTTTTAAAAGTAGAAGGTTATAGTACTTATAAGACACAGCTCTAGTGCACGTATAGCAATTAGTGATCAGTATAGGTTAAATATAGCTAAATAATGCTGCTTTTTGCAACCATCTTAGCCTAAGGGACTGCTGGAAATGTTTATGCTCAAGGCCAGGCACAACTCCAGGACTCCAGAACAGAACAATAGAGAGCAAAGCATGGGATGCAAATGATAGTGATGAAGTTAACATCACCTTGCTGAGGACAGTTTAGCACTTAAACCTCCAGTCAGAATCTCCTGTAAAAGCCAGGCTGGATTTCATACTGCAACAACAAAGAACACCAATGCCACAGGAACGCACCTCTGATGATGTAGCAATATGTAGCAGAGGTACTTTTCTGTCAAGCTGGAATAACACTGACAGAAAAACTGTCTGACTGAATCGGCAGGAGTCCAAGCAAAATCGTACTAAAATAATATAAAATGGGACATCCACTCTTCAAAAATAAAGGTGCCAGAAGAGAATTCTGGCTCTATAAAAGGTTTTATTCCATACAGAACCATTGAATGGATGGTTCTTTAAAATCCCTATTTTTGTAAACTTAAATAAAATATATATTATATAATAATATATATATATATATATTATTCTAATTTATTTTAAAAAAATGAACTGAAGTCCAGATAAAAGGCTTCTTAAAGGTTTTTGTTTTGGACCTAACATTCTAGGAAAAAAAACTTTAGTTGATAGAGAACTTTTAGGTTACGTGAAGACGTGAAGGTTTAAACTTTAAAAGGTTCTTCAGATCTCATTTACAAAAATGAAAGCATTAATTGAAAGGTTCTTTAAGAAACTAAAAGTGTTTTTTCCATGGCAACAAACCAAAAGACATACTCTGGCACCTCAAAGTATTCAGTCGTACATCCAAGCAGAAGGAGCATTATAGAACCTTATATATTATATATGATATTATATGATTTTATGAAATGAAATGATGCGCATGTGACATGGATAAATTATTACGGAATGTCACAGAGCAGTAAGAACGCTGCAGTAAAAGACCATCAGGTATGTGTAACTGTGCATGAGTATGGCGCTATTGTGCTAGTTTAAAAGTGAGAGGCAAGGCAAGCAGTTAAATGAGGAAAGTGTCAGTTACAAAAAGGCAAACTTAAAAAACTTTTCGTGTCCTCTCCCTGCCTGTGGTTTATGAGTCATAATGTGAATGTGCCATGACCACTATGAGAAAAACAACACATATTTACTTTATAGCGCCATTATGAGAGGCACAAACAACGAGAGAGAGAGAGAGTGAGAGAGAGAGAGAGCGAGAGAGAGAGTGTGATAGAGTGAGAGAGAGAGTGAGAGAGAGAGAGAGTGAGAGTGTGAGAGAGAGAGAGAGAGAGAGAGGCTGAAATATTAGTGTAAAGGAAGTAAATGAGGGTAAACAGTCCTTCTTAGTTTATTCATTAAGTCATGAGAGCGAAAGAGAGAAGCAGACAGACGGACAGACAGACAGTGACAAGGAGAAAGAAAAATGTACCTATAAGTTAAGCATATGTGTCACTGGTGGAGATTTACAGAGTAAATATTTTTAGTGCCCTTCTGTCTCTCTCTCTCTCTCTCTCTCTCTCTCTCTCTCTCTCTCTCTCTCTCTCTCTCTCTCTCTCTCTCTCTCTC
>JBBPDA010000145.1:15192495-15208172 GCA_037974385.1 Arnoldichthys spilopterus
CTCGACACAGAGCCTTACTGAGAGTCAGAACCACTCTCTGTGTGTTTGTGTGTGTGTGTGTGTGTGTGTTTGTTGTTTTCTTTGGTCTCCTCCCTAGTTCACTTTCACAGTACTCCCTTTCTCAAAATGACACCACACAGCCTCACACACACACACACACACACACACACACACACTTACAAAACCCTCTTTCTCCAGTATACCAGCTCTCATACACACAGACCCCGGCAAAGTACCCAAGCAGCTTTTACACTCACCCTAAAGAATTTAGGCAGCATTTTTCTTATCAGCCAGAGAAAATGGTGCTCATTGCATGTAAAATTATGACGGAACTGTATTAGAAGGCTTGCTTGGTCAAAAAGTTTTAAAAAAGTGGAGTTGGTGACATGGCTGCTGACTCAACTTGGCGTTTTCCCCATTTATAGCCCAAAATAGACACATTTAGTCAGCTGCACTAGAACCAATTACCCCTGTCTTACCTAACATGTCACTGGTGATACATTCAGAGACTTTGGCAAAGTCCCTTTTAATAACTCATTAAAATCTGCTCCCAGAGTAGCTGCAGTGTGGGTATGTCTATACCAGCTATAGTAAAGAGTATGAGCAAGTACAGCTACAGCGTTCTGTGTGCTACTGTGTTTTCCATCAGCACATAAAAAAGTAAGTGTGAACACATTAGGAAAATAATTCAGATATTGTATTTGATTTTCTGTCAGAACAATGCATATCTTCAAAATGAATAGAACAACAAAAAATGTCTTAATGTTTAATGCAAGTTAATGTAATGAGATTAAAAGTAATTCTGGACTATTTCTGTTCCATTCCTTATTACGTTTATATTACATAGAAAAACAGAGATATAAGGTTTTGATCCGGCAGTGAAAATTTAAAAACATTGTGACAACAGCATTGGGAAAATATTTTTTAAGGAGAAAACAGCTTAACCCCTTAAAATCTACAGACTTATAACTGCCAAATGTGTATTATTTAACAATAGCATGAAAAGCAAAGAAAACTGGCTGAATTTACTTTGGCATTAAACTGTTAAATTGGGTATGGAAGAGTTATACGGTTGCGCAGAACACTGCAGAAAGTTCCATTGAAATGAAAGGCAAATGCCAAATACATACGACAGAGTCCCAGAGTTAACAAAAGTGACATCAGTTAAGTTCTGTAGCTTCACATCATTCACATCCTTCCACTAATAGTCTGGTCACGTATAATAATGCAAACTCACGGTGAGTGATCTGGTGTGAATTTGCACAATACAAGGATTGATAACATGGAAGATTTTACCATCACTTTCAATACTGTATTTATGGAGTATATGGAATGTTTGAGCAGGGGTAGCAGGTCCAGTTTACAGAGAAGCAACGTTAAAGGGAAACCAATTTGGAAAAAAAGAGGAAAACCAGCTCTGCATGTGACAAAGCCCTAAACCAGTTCTGTTTTCTTTCTGTTCACTTTAAAAGTTCACTTACACAAGGCTGTCATTTGTGATTTTGAAGCTAGGCATGTATATACCCTTTTAGGGCCTTATCCATCACCGGCTAAATAGTGTCTGCTCCCCTGTTAAAGCCCCAAGCTGATTTGTAATGGTACCAATTAATGATGTTTTGTGGGTATTGTGGTGCTGTGTGTTTATGTTGCAATGCCTGCACCTTTGCTAAAAGAACTATTTTTAGTAGAAGCCACAGCAAAAAATCATTAAAAATGCAATATCGTTTGTAGTTTCTTTTATTATTTTGGCAAATGACCATATAATAAGGGGGATAAAGTATAGTTTGCTGGTCATTTCAAACAATGAATTTACTAGGGGGAAAAATGACTGCTCTAGTTTGCCTTGTTGGGATTTATTTTTCAATAATGACCACTGGATGATGCATTTTCCCTTACATACTGTAGATTCACTCCACATTATAGTAACTTATAACATTTTTCATGTAAATGATCTTAAAAAAAGGCAAAAACTGTATGATCAATACATATTTGTGTGCTTTATGATTGTTTTACAGTCTCAGCAGATAAGAGGTGCTTTCTAAGATTTTGTTGATAATGTCAGAAAGTCCAAAGAAATAAGCTGCAGTAAGAAGCAGTAAAAACTTTCTCTGTGACTCAGTAGATGACACATGCAGCACATTTGAGGTCAGAGGTGGACTTATTTTAATCTCATTTCATTATCGGCCTAATGAAACGTATTCGTTTTCATTGTTAAACCTGTCACTAACATGACTTCACACATGAAAATGCGGCTGTCAATTAATTATCAAGCTAATGGAGCATCCCAATTATTAGATTGTCCCTTCATGGCTCGTTTAGGAATCACAGGCACTAAATCACACACACACACACACACACACACACACACGCACACACACACACACACACACACACCTACACACACACTACTGGATTATAACAGAGCTCATGCAGTGAATTGCTGCTGATAATGAGGCAGATGTCTGTCTGCAGGCCTAACACAGCAGGGACACACACACACACTTGCTCTCTTTCACTTTCACCCCTCCCTCTTTCTCATCCCCTCATTCTCCCGCTTCCCCCTGAAGTTTTAATTACCCCTCTCCAGACAGAGAGAGGTGCAACCGTCTTGTGTGTGTGTGCGCGTGTGTGTGCGTGTGTGCGCATGTGTGTTGAAGGTCAACCCTCATAGCCTTGGAGTAACAGAGTTGAGCCAGGGTCTCCCCTTTCTCACAACTCCCTCCACCAATTACAGCGCATCCTCGCATTCTCTTCCATCCTCACCAGCCAATCGGAGCCCACCATTTCACCCCCCATAAAGCCAATCATGCTGAGTAAGTTAGTTAGAGATACCCCCCCCCCCCCCCCAACTAACACACTTCTTTTTTCCCCACAGGAATGAGCGTCGTTGCATACACCCCCGAAAAGCCTTGCTGTCTTTTTTTCCCTCGCTCCTGCTCCCCCCAACCGCCTTTCATTCCTTTATGGCGAAGAATGCGGCTTATTCTTTTACAGGCTCTTTTAGTATGTAACCCCTCTCTCTCCTCTCTTCTCCCCTTCTTTTCGTTCTTTCTTCCGCTCCTCTCCAAAGTAATTAGACAGAGGCGTGCAAAGAGGAGAAATTCATTTCTTTGAAAGGGACAGAGAACAAAAGACAGAGAGAGAGCGAGAGAAAGAGAGAGAGAGAGAGAGAAGCACAAACTTATGCTGTTAAGTGTCATTGTGTGAGGCTGAACGTGGAGGAAATAAAAAATGGGATTACTGATAAATAAACCCTCCTCTCTCGCTCAGATACACACACACACACACAGGGTCCCTATCCCCCTCTCCCGCCTTCTCTCTCTCTCTGTCTCCCGCTCTGCCCATGGCTGCAGGGTGAAGAGCCTGACATCATCGCTTCCTGTAGTAAACAGGTGTGAGAAGGAGAGTGGAGAAGAAAAGAGAGGAAGATAAAGTGGTGTGGAAAGGCCTCCCTGTGTAAAGGGCTCTTTCTGCAGCCCGCCTCTTAGCCTAAAGTTCAGTCTGACCTTCTGTCTCTGAAACCGTCTAACAGACTGGACAACTCCAGCAACAAAGCACCAACACATTCTCTTCAAACACACTCACCTCTCTTGAGCAAAGGCCAGCCTCACTGACTCCCATACTGGCACAATGTTCCATCAGCCTTCGCACTATCCTTATTATTTCTCTACAACACTAATGAAGAATGCTGTTACAAATAAAAAGTACATACATTTACTGATAGACTTTATCAACACACGTTTGGTCCCTGCACTTCTTCCCAGCCATTGCTTGAATTTGTTAAAAGCCCACCACCAGCACAGGCCTACAGAACTTGCAGTTATAACTGGGGATTACCAAAGCTGGTGTTATGTCATGATTTATTCTGTAATCATAGGTCGTCAAAACAAACAAGTTCTGTCAGAAGTGCAAATTCTAAACGTTCAGTCAATAGTACATTCGTGTAAACTACAGAAGGAAATTTTCAGTCCAAGCTGAATGTGATTAAGTTCTTATTTTGTGTACAAAAAAAAGTCTTTACATTTTTTACTGCTTTTTTATCATTTTGCAAAAATTCAGGAGTGTAGTTCTCAAGCTCACCAAAAATCAAATGTATGTGTTACTATATGAAGCTATAATTAAATATCATTATTATAGTTATTTTTCATTTGTCCTATTCATTATGGATCATATTGTTTGGAGTGAAAATAACTATTTTCAACTGCTAAAAATAGCTCATAAAACAGCATGTATTTATGTATGAAAATAAGGTTTAATCTTAAATTAAGCCACAAAAAGAACAAAAAAAGTTCTCTTAAACTGATAATTGTAACTTGTCTTGTCAATACAGAGAATATTTACACATTTACAATATAAGATGGAAAATGTACTGAAGTCCTGTGTTCCATGTGTTCAGTAACTGTACACAAAAAAAACCTCCACCAGACGTTAACTGTAGGTGATGTCCAGTTTTTGGGGTATTCCTTTTGCTTTTCAGTTCTCTGATATTCCTTGAGTGAGAAATGCTCTAGGTCTAAATTTGGCCAATGCAAAAAATAAGTGTTCTTTTGTTTATGTCGTTTTTTTTGTGTGGATCTTCTCCTGTGTTCAAATTCTTGTTCAGCAATGTGTTCAACATCTTGTTCTATTTACCTGCTTCTCTTGCATTTGTTAATAAAATTGTAAATTTGTGATTTCCTTTATAGTAAAAAGTTCATGCCCTGAGCCAATGAACCAGCCCCAAACAATGACACTACCTCCACCATCCTTTCTTCCTCCAAAGGTGTGTGTTACTGCCAAAGTGTTTACTAATTGTCTCTGCTCTCAATGTTTTCCTTGCTGTGAACACATGGACATTGACTGTAGCTACATTAGAACATTTTTTGCTGTTTATTCGCAAACACACACCCATCAAATGAATTTGGTTGCTACAGATATGTCGTAATTGGCTGCACTACATCTGAACATGGAACAAAACATGAACGTTCAAACAGCAGCTAAAGATGGTTGAGCCACATCTGAAGAAAACATCACTTTAACTGCAGTAGCAGCCGCATCAAGCCCACATAATGCACTGTTTACCACAAAATGGAACAAAGTGTTTTATGACTACATTTTGATGATACTAAATAACATTGTTATACTAAACTGTTTACAACAAATATATGTATTAGTTTTATGAATGCAGGTTAATTTCCATCATTTATATAAACATTTTCAGAGTTCAAGTCACCTTTCAACAGTAAAAAGCAATATTTTCACTGCATAGAAACAAAAAAGTTGCCACAGAATCATTTCATTATCATTCTTTTGTGTGATATAAATAATTATGTGAAATTAAAAAGTCATAATCACTTAAACTGTCCTTCAGGGGTTTTCACAAAAAACAATTCAAAATATTACATTTAAACATTTAAAAATGAAATTTTTAAAGGTTTCAAGCCATTCATCCAAACAAATACCCTTTTTTCAATGCCAGTCATGTTGTAGAACCAGGAAATGCAATTTCACATGGTTCCACCAACAAACACAGTCTGTCATTTCAAAGCTCATGATCTACTCTTAAAGAGAAATGACCAACTTCAGTGATTAACTGGATGTTCTGGATAATACAGCAACACATGGTGGTCTCTAATTCTGTAATTATGTTTAAATACTACAGCCCAAAACACTACTGTCCACTTCTCAGAGTTCACTTAATCAAGTATGGATTATCTGAAGCAGGTATTGGATGGTGATTAGAAATACTGACACTGACTGGAATACAGTTTATATGGATTTATTCTAACGTGAAGCCTCAGAGATGAAGGGGTTCATATTAATTTGTCTGTGCCAAGATGTCTGAACAGAATTGTCCTCCGTCTGTGTCTCCTCTTCCCATTCTTTGTCGTTTTCTCTGTCTCGAGCATTGCAGTGTTTTCTACTAGACTCTCTCCCTCTTCGCCTCTCCTCACTCCTGCTTTTCTCTTCTGCCCCACTGTTGCTGTCAATCTTGGGTCTTCTTTTTATCCCACTCCTTCTCCTTGCTTTTGATTTTCTCCTCAGTGATTTACAGTGGAGGGCACACACACACACACACACAGAGGTGCATGTACATTTGCACACAGATGAATATACCCATGTGCATGCAATCACATCAGACAAGGCTTCAGCTTTACGCGAGACTGAATATCAAATTTCTGTTTGTTACATGCACACACAGATACTTTTAACAGATGCTTTGAAAGTTTGTTACTTACACTTTTAAAAGAGCATGGAGTGGTTGAGCAAAGCTGTGTGTGTTTTTTTTGTTCTTTAAAAGCAATTTGTTCAAAAGTGTTACATTTGTTTCTGCTGTGAGCATTTCTCCTTCTGTCTGTGTGTGTGTGTGTGTGTGTGTGTGTGTGTGTGTGTGTGTGTGTGGTGTGTGTGTGTATGTATGCTGACAATATCCCTTCCATACATTAAAGAATATTTGAAGACCATTTGCACCATACTACTTTTCCTCTGCTCTCCAACAGCATGGCCTCCAGGGTATTCATTAGTGATGATGAGCCACCTCCTCACACACACATATACACACACACACTCACACACATGCACACACATATGGGCCTGTCATTGGATCACTCAGAGTTTGGAAATAACTCCATTCTGACTGTCTGTAGCTCTACAAAGACCACGCCAAGAACCGAGAACACACACGGAGACTGTTCTGATGCAGCTCAGGCTGAAACACTGCAGCTATGTCACACAGACCAGAAATCAGGTGTGTGTGCTGTTGTGTGTGCTTAGTGTTTTTCAGGTCCGACTGCAGAAGTATCATTTAAATTAACACCACCTTTATATTCAGGCTGAAATATGGTACAGGAGGGTGTGTGTGTGTGTGTTAGATGTATAGATAGATGTATCATGCTATTGCCTTTAGATACATGCACCAAAGCATGTTGGGGTAGACTGTGTGTGTGCGTGTGTGTGTGAGTGAGTGATGGGGGGAGTCTGTGGCTGCTTTGGCAGGGCTGTAAGGCGTCAGCGCACTGCCTCATGGGACATTCTGGCAAAGTGACATACCCACAGTATGTGCGCACACACACTCACACACACATGCTCACATACTGACACAGATACAGACACATAGCCACAGCACTGCAGTTTAGATAATTGAAACCACACACACACATACATACACACACATAGTGTCATGCTGCCATTTTCTAAATCAAAGAATCAGTTTCTCTCTCTCTCTCTCTCTTGCTTTCTCTCTCTCTCTCTCTCTCTTGCTTTCTCTCTCTCTCTCTCTCTCTCTCTCACTCGTTCTCTCTCTCTCGCGCTCTCTCTTTCTCTCGCTCTCTCGCTCGCCCTCTTTCTCGCTCTCTTTCACTGGTACTTCCCAGAGGCCGGAAGGAAGCCACACACACACACGTGCACACAAACACACTTCCGACGCTGTGTTCTTCGCATGTTTTCGTGCCACAGCAGTCAGGCCCTTGGAGACGCTGTCCCCAGTGGAACATCACACGCTGCTAATTCGCCTGATGTCTCTTAATCAGTGAGAACGACTCGGAATAACGCCGCACAGTTCATAGTGCAGCTCTTCTTATTGCCTCATTGGAATTCAGGGGATCTCTCACTATAGGTGGGCCTCCGGGGGTCTGAAGTGGAAGATATTAACCCTTTGAAACGCTGGACAAAGGCAGCAAAACGATTTCCCTGTTCACTTTTAATGGATACAATAGGCGAGAGGAAGTGTGGCGATTAGTGATTGGCTGAGAAGGAAGATTGAATAGACTGGAGGGCTGTGGCTGTGTGGAGTGATGCAGAAGGTTAGAGGAGATTTGGAAAATTCATCGACTGTTTACTTATTCCATTACAATGGTCCTTGTCGGGGGGGGGGGTCTATTAGGGAGCAAGTGAACAGCCAGTTCTTGAAGTCAATGTGCCTGAAACAGAAGCGTAAGGATCTGAGCCACTTTGACAAGAGTTTTATTGTGATGTTCTAGACGACAGAGCGTCTCCAGAACAGCAGGTCCATTGGAGTGTTTACCAAACGTGATCCATGGAAGGACAACTGGTGTATCGGCAACAGGGTTATGGGCACCCGAGGCTCTCTGATTTATATAGGGAGTAAAGTGTAGCCCATTTGGTCAGATCCCACAGAGGAGCTACTGTATATATAAAAACATTCTGAATATACAAATATAATTCTAAATATATAAATATAATTCTAAATATATAAATATAATTCTGAATATATAAATATAATTCTAAATATACAAATATAATTCTTAATATACAAATATAATTCTAAATATATAAATATAATTCTGAATATATAAATATAATTCTAAATATATAAATATAATTCTAAATATGTAAATATAATTCTAAATATACAAATATAACTGAATATACAGTGGTGTGAAAAACTATGTGCCCCCTTCCTGATTTCTTATTCTTTTCCATGTTTGTCACACAAAATTTTTCTGACCATCAAACACATTTAACTATTAGTCAAAGATAACACATGCGCCTTCCAAAAAGTTCAACTTTTGTCTCAGTCCACAAGGTACGGACGTTGACATGTGGCAACAATGTGAGTTGCGTGACATTTATACACTGACAGACGGATTAGCCTTCACCAACCCCCATCAGTGGGTGCCCATGACCCTGTTGCTGATTCACCAGTTGTCCATTCTTGGATCACTTCTGGTAGGCGCTAACCACTGCACAGCTGGAACACTCCACAAGACAGTAGCCATCACAATAAAGCCCTTGTCGAGGTGGCTCAGACCCTTACGCTCCTGCTTCCAGCACATGGACTTCAAGAACTGGCTGTTCACTTACTGCTTGATGTACCCCACCCATCTGACAGGCGCCATTGCAATGAAATGACTCGATGTTATTCACGTCTCCTGGCAACGGTGTCATGGCTGATTGGTGTATTGGTGTCAGACCAACAGGCGTCAGGTTTTCATTGGAACGTTTCGATCATATTTTAGGTTTTTTTTATTGTATATATTTTTAAATGGTTGGTTTAGGGAAGCTTGGGAAGGTGCCGACGTTTTCCCCACTGGTAGACACCACATGAAGTGAAGTGAAAGTGACTCTTTGTCATTGTGAAATGCGACCTCTGCATTTAACCCATCACACGTGCACACGTGGAGCAGCGGGGAGCTATCAACAGCGCCCGGGGAGCAGCGTAGCGGGATGGTACCTTAGTCAAGGGAACCTCAGTGGTGCCCAGGGACTCGAACCTGAGACCTTCAGGTCTCAAAGGCAGCGTCCTCACCACTAGGCCTCCACTGCCCAGCAGTCCCTCATAGCCTGGCGTTCAGCCTTTATCACCGTTCCGTTCCGTTCTTTCCCTGAACCACAGATGCATTATTCATCCGTTTACGTGTCCTTCACCGGCGTTAAGTAATAGAACATCCAGAAGTGCTGAGTGTGTACACACACACTCAAACAAATGCAATGAAAACTCTGCAACGCTTCAACGGGACCCTATCCCCCCCCCCACTGATGTCAGCACCGATATGATCTTCTGCTGACTTCGGCTGCTTTCCACCGGCCTCGCGTGTCAGAATTATGCTGTGGATCCACAACAGGCGCAGGCGGTTGTCGGAGGCGATACATCTCTCCGCTTTAAAATGAGCTCGGAACCTCTCGCCGACTCCGGCAAAGTCTCGCGGCCGCGGATTTCAGCGCACACGGCCTCCCCCTCGTCCTGTCAACTTAGCCGATCAGCCAAGACGTGACTGGTTCGCTGTTTTTCGGTCTGCACTGCGGGCCGGAGTCACGGGAACGTGTTGTGAACAAGAGGTGATGGGGAAAGAACGTACACGGGCAGAATCGGAGCCGGACCGGATTGACGCCACGGATTCCCACACGCACTCACTACGGGTCAAAAAAGTTTTCAAACTGGTTTTTTCCCGTTTTTGCTGGTCATTTAAACTGGCAAATTGGCCAAAATGTAAAAAAAATGTCAACAAAAATAAACAGAAAAATCATATATATTATTTCATGGAAAACAAGTGCAAGGTGCAACTAACATTTATGGGCGTGGCCAAGTCCATTTTGCTATTCTGACGGCGGAAAAGTCAGACGTCGCTCAACCACGATGTGCAAAAATGTCGTCCCAACTCTCTTAGTTAATGGGAGGTGTGTTTTGGGCTTAACATGCCATAAACCAATCAGCCAATCAGAATGGACTGGTCACCTCACCTATAAAATGTAGGGGCGGAGCAATTGCACATTGCGATTACAATGGGGTGTTTACCTGGTAAACCAGCTCAGCTTCCCGCTGGTGCAAAAAACGTGGCCCAATGTTTGGCCCAACAATATTTGAGTGCATACTGTTGAAGCCCCGTATAGGCCTAACGCATTAAACCAATCAGAATGGCCCGTCACCTCACCTTTAAAAGGCAGGGGCGGAGCAATTGCACATTGCTATTACAATGGGGTGTTTACCTGGTAAACCAGTTCAGCTTCCCGCTGGCGCAAAACGTGGCCCAATGTTTGGCCCAACGCGTCCTGTATAGGCCTAATGCCCCTGACCCCTGAGACGACCCGCTCGTCTTTTGTCCATGATGCAGATGAAATTTTCCAAGCCGAAAAAAAAAAAAAAGGTCATTGACACGTAACAACACAGCGATGACCTTTCACTGTTCTTTATTCCCCCCCACTCGCACGGTCCAAACCCTCCCAAGACGACGCCAGTCGCTTCGCCCAGGGCTCAACCAAGCAAACCATGGAGGTACGTTTTCTTTCGGGGTAACTATGACGACCGTGTCAGTGGAGTCAAGGTTGGGCGCACTAAGGTGTGACTGATGGACCTTCCTTTTATTATTCTCTCTACTCTTTCTTTTCCTCTCTTCTTTCATCTCCCATCCCGCAACCTATTCGCCCCCCTCACAGAGCCACCGAGGTGGGTAAAATTGCTTTGTTTGAGTGTCTCTGCACACACACACACACACGCGCCGTTGCCTAGTCCTAACCAGGCCTCAGAAACACACCTAATAGACACCGATCAGCCAGAACATTAACACCACCTGCCTTGTATTGAGGAGGTCCCCCTCATGCTGCTGAAACAGCTCCAAACCACAGTAGCTCTTCTGTTGGATTGGACCAGACGGGCTAGCCTTCAAACACCCCTATCCTTGGGAGCCCATGACTCACCACAAGACCTGCCGCTTTGGAGATGCTCAGATTGAGTCAACTAGACTCCTTCAAAGTGGCTCAGATCCTTACATTTCTGCTTCCAGCACATCAACTTCAAGAGCTGACTGTTAAATTGCTGCGTAATATATTCCACCCCCCACCCCACCCCGACAAGTGCCACTGTAATAAAAACAACTAGATAATGTTACTCACTTCACCCGTCAGTGGTGTTAATGTTATGGCTGATTGGTGTAATTCTGGGAAAACAAAACTACAGTATAAAATAAAACTTGCCATTAAAAATGCCGCTGTTTTGCAATTTTTCAGCACCAAAGACTCTTAGTTAAGGCAAGTGGAACCATTTAGGCTAATAAAGCTAACGCTAAAGCCTCAGTTTTGAGGCTAATATAGCTAACGCTAAAGCCTCAGCTTTGAGGCTAATAAAGCTAATGCTAAAGCCTCAGTTTTGAGGCTAATATAGCTAACGCTAAAGCCTCAGCTTTGAGGCTAATAAAGCTAACGCTAAAGCCTCAGTTTTGAGGCTAATATAGCTAACGCTAAAGCCTCAGTTTTGAGGAAATGTACATAAAATCCAAGGGCTTTGTTCTCATTGCAAATTAAATCCATTTTCTGGTCATTTTTTTCATAAAAATGAGCATAATATACGCTTTGATTATGAAAAAAAGACATTAAATGTCCAAACGCATCTAAACACCCTTTCTGAAACTGAACTCCACCAGTTCTCCATAGTAAACCGTTGCCAGTAGAATGGTATACACTGCAGCAGCAGCACATGAGCTTAAGGTCCCCATGAACACTGTCAAGCCTCAGCTAGCTCGTTCCTGGTTGCTGGGCTGTAGAGAGATGGATCTCCATCCTGTACCTTTGGGATGAGCTGGATTGGAGTTTGTGATCCAGAACTAATCAGCTAACATCACTACCTGACCTACCACTAATGCTCTCATGGCTGAATGCAATCAGAGCCTCAGAGCAAGTGTTCCAACATGCAGTGCAAAGCCTTCCCAGAAAAGTAAAGGCTGTCGTTATGTAGCATAACATTAATAATTACAATAAATATCCAGAATTAAGTTCTAATAAAATTCCCATTCATAATAAACTAAAAATATATATTTATTTATAATACACTTTTAATAAAATTAATATCCAGAATGGAGTTTTGGTCAAATTCCTATTCTTAATTAAGTAAAAATGAAGTAAAAAATTAATTAAAATTAATATTTACAATGGTGTAATATTAAGAATAAATGTAATTTAATTTTAATTTAATTTAATATTTAGTTCTAATACAATTTATTTCATAGTGAAGTTCTAATAACAATAATTTTTAATAATAATAATAATAATAATAATTTTTCCAAATTTAAAGGTCTATTAAAAATAAATGACAGAAATATCAGAGTTCTAATCATCTTATTTTCCAGAATTGTTAATTGTGAGCAAATGTGAATTAAATACTACTAAAATTCATATGGAGAATAAAGTTCTGATTAAATTTGAATGAATAATAAACCCCATGTCCAGAAAAAAATTTACACTTTTGAGGCCACCATTTTTTTGTACATTTCTTTAAATAGTCAGTTATAGCTTAAGGTCCTAAAATTAAGAACACCCTGTGAACTAAATAAAGCCAGTTTGTGTTTAGTTTATAATAATTAAGCTTAAACCAAATATAACAAGAGTTAATGACCATAAATTTAGCATTTTCCCAATTTTAAAATGAGGCTTAAAACGTAGGGATGCCCCAATGTGATTTAGAGGCTGATGCCAATATTCTATATATAGTTATGTATGTATCTGCCAATATGAATAGACAAAATATTTTTAGAAAATCCAGAAACTGGGACGTCCACCTTGATTTGCAAAACTTGAAAATACCATGTATTACTTAATCTCAAAAATGAGAAAAATAGAAGCATTTTGGCACCTAAACCGTCTTCTCTTCATAGATGCATCATGGAATATCAGTCAAATCTGTCCAATTCTGATATTTTCTTAAAATAAACATCTGCTGATAGAGATATTAGTCCAATATCATCATGCATCATGCGTCTCCAGACTTCATTTCTAACCAACTTGGTCCCTCAGGCCTCCAGATGATGCAGATGTTTGTTGTGTCCCAAATCCCATCGTATAAGCAGAGCTGGAAAATGGGGAGCGTCTGGAGGCCCAGAGGAGTAGTCTGAGTCGGAAACCTGATTGCGATCACAGGTTTTCCGAAGGCAATAAAAGAACAGGAGCCCCGCTGACTCGCTTATAATGAAGTCAGTACGCCGTCGGTTAAGCGCCTTCCCATTAGCTTCTCCTATTAGCGACATGTCGCTAACGACTTTCCTGCTCTCGTGTAAATAAACGCTGAAATAAGAGCGTGTGGTAATCGAGTGCAGGCTACAGACGTGACGGATCTGGTTTGGTTGGGAAACATTGGTAACAGTGTTACTTTAACTTGTGTCCATGCGATGATTGATGCATACTTCAGACCTTTTGTCCCTGATGGCTTTCCGTACCGTGTGCTCTGCAGGACTCGGGGGAGTAGCCATGAGGCAACTCTGAGTGGAACCACTACATCAGTGCAATTCAGAGGCAGGATGGGAAGAGACACTTGTGCTGTGTGTGTGTAAGAGAGTCTGCCCATACATAGATCACCGATCAGCCAGAACATTAACACCACCTGCCGAATATATAAGTATGTACTGTGTATATATATATGGGCAGTAGAGGCCTAGTGGTTAGGACGCTGCCTTTGAGACCTGAAGGTCGCAGGTTCGAGTCCCTTGGCACTACTGAGGTTCCCTTGAGTAAGGTACCGTCCCACTACACTGCTCCCCGGGCGCTGTTGGTAGCTGCCCGCTGCTCCACGTGTGATGGGTTAAATGCAGAGGTCATGTTTCGCTGTGGTGCTTGAGTGTGTTCACAATGACAAATAATAGGTGCCGCAGTAGCTCTTCTGTTTGGGCGTCTTCTAGTCTAGTATTTGTTGTTAGGTCTCAGTATTATTTGACTAATGAGGCCTTGAATCTAAGTCAAGTCCAAGTCAATTCCAGAAGCAGTTTGTGCCTTTTGGGTTGGTCGGTCGACGCGACACCAAAACGGACATTTTTCTGTCAGCGTTACACCAGCTCAGTTACAGTTGGTCCAGCATAAAATTAATATTCACCAGGCACCTACAGTGACTAGATTTACAAAGCAAAACATTTTGATTTAGCCATGCTTCCCTTTCAATTCTTATTATTCTTCATCTTTAATAATTTACTCATTAGCGCTCCCTTTATTCTAAAAAAAATTCTACAAAAATTTGTTTTCTCATATCAAGTATTATAATAGTAATACGTTTTAATAAAACACAGGACAAGAAAAATTAATAAGTAAAAGTTTTTTAAAAAATACAGTAAATAAAGTATTCAAATACTTACTATGATAAAAAAAAAATGAGTAAATGATAAAAGAATGCTGAAATAATTCTGAAAAATAATAAGAATATATATACATACATGTACACACACATCTGCATTTTTATATATATAAAATAATATATATATACATATATACATCTGCTTTTTTAATAGACAAAACATGCTATACATAAAAAGTGTATTATTATTATTATTATTTTTATTATTATTATTAATAATCATTTTAAATTTGCATTATATTCATGTGTCTGATGCTTTTATCCAAAGCGACTTCCAGGACAGAGGAAACAATCAAGCGTTCGCATTGCACAGGGCAACACTGAAGGTGGTGCTACAAGGAAGACCAACGCATTTCTCTTCATTGTAAAATAAACAACAATAGACAGCGACTACTACAGTAAATACATACGCCAAGTGCTTACAGTAACTACCAACAGCAATTATGTGCTGAGGTGGGTGCGGAACAGTTCTTGAATGTGGAGAGAGACTCTGCAGCTCTAGTGTCACTGGGAAGCTCGTTCCACCATTGAGGAAAAATGTAGGAGAAGAGTGTGGAGTGGTGGGGATGGTGGTGGGGATGGAATCCTATCATCATAATCCAGTCAGCTGTGTTGCCTTTCAGGTCTGATGAATTCGAGGACCACTTTTGCCACATTTTTTCCTCAGATCCCATGATCATCTACGGCCCACCATAGTCCATTAACTCCTCATTCCTGAAAACTCCTCAGCACGAACAGCTGTAAGCATCAGTCAGGCTCTGGTTCGTGCTATCTTCAGTTCTAGAAACCTCCATCCACCCAGACTGTTCCACATCTAACACTCATGACAGTGACAGCTGGTTGACCAGGTGACTCAGGCCACAATCACAGGAAAATGGTCTAAAAACTGGTCCAAAAGACGCTTGTGTCATGAGTCCACCTCTCTTAACTAGCATCTGTGGTGATCTCCTGCCAGGAGGATTGTGATGCTTTGCCTTGAACAGAATTGCAGTGGTTAGCACTGTCGCCTCACAGAGAAGGTCCTGGGTTCGATCCCCGGGTCGGCCACAGGTGCCTTTCTGTGCTGAGTTTGCGAGCTCTCCCCGTGTTCGCGTGGGTTTCCTCCGGGTTCTCCGGTTTCCTCCCACAGTCC
>JBBPDA010000145.1:15263267-15275151 GCA_037974385.1 Arnoldichthys spilopterus
TATTGTTATTGCTGTTCACCAGAGGAGGATGGGTTCTTCCTACAGCTTGTTTTTTTTTTTTTTATCTGTCACCTTTGGTTTGCTCACTGGGGGTTCGGACCCGGATTCTGTAAAGTTGCTTTGTGATAATGTCATTTGTAAAAAGGGCTATAGGGCTAAATAAACTTGACTTGACCAACCCTAGTCATGGACATTTACCTTCCTGCATAATGTGATTACAGTCACACTGCAGCACCTGCTCCAGCTCATTCACTTGATTTCAGAATCAGAATCAGTTTTTTTGGCCAAGCATGTTTGCACACAGAAGAATTTGTTTGTGAGTGAGGGGGTCAGTGAGTAAGTGAGTTACTGAGTGATAATTGTCATTGTGAATACAACACAGCACAGCACACATTGCACCACAATAACATGTGACCTTTTAACCCATCCGTGTAAGAGCAGTGAGCTGCTGAAGTGGGCAGATGAAGTGAGCATCGCTTGGGGACAGAACCCTGATTCCGGGTACCTCAATGGTACTTGTACAGGTCTGGGATTCGAACTTACAACTAGGTCAAATATGACAGTGTACATATAAGACACAGACAGTACAACAGAACACACTACAGTATGGGTGAGTAGATTAGATGCTTTAGTGTTAGGTAAGGGGAGAAGCCTGGAGCTGCTGATCATTGATCTAAAGGGGGAGTCAGTGCTTACGGCATGAGGAGTTGCAGAACATCTGTTTATCGCTAGATGGCGCCACTCGCTCTAGCGCGTGTGTTGGTTCACCGAAGGGTCGGAAGTAAGAGCGGTTTCGTTAGAGCGAGGGGCTTTATCTGGAAATCCTCACCTGCGCTGTTTCTCTGTACACACAGTGCTGTGACAGGGTTTTAAGTCACACTTCAGTAACGAACAGCTGATTTGACCGAGTCTCTCACCGTGGTTGCAGGTAGCGCACCGTAGCGCAGCGCCTTGCACGTGCTCACATGACGATAAAGCATCGCTGTATTTTAATTACAACGGTCTGATGAAAGAAAGATTTATAAACACTGTTTATCTCACAGTGTTTAAAACCTATCGCTGGTGTTGGGAGAGACCGTTAGTGTGCGGTTACCGTTACAGTGCGCGCCTCACGCGCCTCCACGTCTCAGCACAGCCGAAACAACGGGGGAACAAGGGATGACGCGTGTTTCTCTCTCTTTCTCCCTCTCTCCCCCTCTCTTCCTCCAACACTTTTATTCCAAAGCTTATTGCAGCAGTTTCCCGTCTTTTCTGCAGTGTTTTATGAATTTTCTTCCTGCTCCAGACTGGTCCCTCTGTTCTGAGGGGGCTCGGGTTCCTGTTCAGTTGAGTCCTGTTTATGTTTAGGTGTGAATATTCTAAGGCTCAGCTCAAAATGTGTCCTGGGACTGGCAGAACTGGCTGTGTGGGAACCGATCAGATTAAAACCAGAAGGGAGGGACGTTGATGTGGTCGGTTTGTTCCAAGCCCTTGATGAAGCTGGGCTGAGAGCTGAACTCCTTTTGTATAAGAACTCAAATACATGTTTCTGGGTTTGAGGAGAAACGGTGCTGCTCAGAGCTTTGTCTCTGTTAACAGTGAGGTTTTACTGCTTCATCAGTGAAAATGTTTCTGTTTATCTTTTAGTTGTTTATTATCAGCTCAATAGTTTATACAGTTTATCATTTATTCTCTTTCAACGATGCCTAAATAAAAAGGGTTTAGAGTCAAAGTCCTTCTTTCTTTTTTCTTTCCTTCTTTTTCATTCATTTTTTTCGTTAACTAATTAATGAATTTATTATGTATTATTATATTATTATTTCTGTCTTTTTTTCTTTCTTTCTTTCGTTCTTTTCCCTCTCTATTTTTTGTATTCATTCATTTATTCGTTCGTTTGTTCGTTTATTTGTTCGTTCATTCATTAATTCGTTCATTCATTCATCATTTTTCTTCTTTTCTTAATTGCTCAATTTATTTACTGTACAGATAATAATTAATTTATGTCTTCCTTCCTTCCTTCCTTTCTTTCTTTCTTTCTTTCTTTCTTTCTTTCAGCACGGGCACTACTGACGTACCCTTGAGGAAAGTACCATCCCGCTATACTGCTCCCCGGGCGCTGTTGGTAGCTGTCCGCTACTCCACGTGTGCACGTGTGATGAGTTAAATGCAGAGGTCACATTTCGTTGTGGTGCTTGAGTGTGTTTACAATGACAAATAGTCACTTTCACTTCTAACCAGAACATGCTTTTCTGATCTGACCAATCAGACTCAATTATAATACTGTAAACATCACCTTTGCTATTATAAGATGTGTATATATATAAATGTATCTGATATATATATTATTTAGATAAAAACATTTTCCCGGGCATGTTCACTTTCCCTTGCTTTAAGGTGATATAATAATTAATAATAATAATAATAATAATAATAATAATTATTATTATTATTATAATTATTATTATTATTATAATTATTATAATTATTATTATTATTATTATTATTATTATATGCACTATTTCATGATTCATGTACTTCATTATACACTCAGACCCTGGAGCACTGCAGAAGTATACAGATGTGTACAGGAAAAAACAGGAGTGTGCAGAAGTATACAGATGTGTACAGGAGTATACATGAGTATTCAGGAGTGTGCAGGATGACAGAGTATACAGGAGTGTACAGGAGTATTTATGAGTATTCAGGAGTGTGCAGGAGTTTTCAGGAGTGTGCAGGGGGTTTCAGGAGTGTGCAGAGGGTTTCAGGAGTGTGCAGGATTACAGAGTATATATGAGTGTACAGGAGTTTACAGGAGTGTGCAGGAATTTTTAGGAGTGTGCAGGAATTTTCAGGAGTGTGCAGGAATTTTCAGGAGTGTGCAGGAGTATGCAGGATTGCAGGGGTATACAGGAGTATACGGGAGTGTACAGGAGTGTGCAGGAGTATATAGGAGTATACAGTAGTGCGCAGAAGTGTACACGAGTGTACAGGTGTGTGCTGGAAAGCACAGGGTGTTTGTTAGTTATGGATTTTACTGGAATAAAAAATCTAGTGTAGATTGCCATCAGCTCCTGTCCGAGGCCTGACTCTGTTTGAGGCAGGCTGAAGCAGATGGGGCGTTAGGTACAGCAGTTAACTTTCTCCGCTCTATGATTTTTATTCCGAGTTAACTTTTTCCCATCCGCGTGGTGACCCGCCCCCTCACTCTGATCGCCGCCCTGGTTGGTCATGCTTAGCCCCATCCCCTCCGCGCGCCGCCTCTATAAATCACTACAGGCCCAGTGCGGGCGGAGAAACTCGCGCCACTTGTTGCTCCGTGCGTACTTGCCACCGGAGCCAGGATCCCGCTGCTCCGCGAGCGCACGCGCTCGCCTTTTTTGGTGTGTCGCGAGCAGCGACGATGAACGCAATGGAGGCGCAGCTGCAGCACGCGGCGTCCACGCATCCGCACCATCACCATCATCACTCCACCCACCCGGCCGCCCTGCCGCCCCTGGCCAAGAGCGCGCACGAGCCCGCAGACGTGGCCGCGTACTGTGACGGCTTCTCCTACCATCAGCAGGGCGTGGCGCCTTACGGCCTGAGCGATTACGCGCCCGCAGCGAGCCCGTATCTGTGGCTCAACGGCCCCACTGCGACCCCGCCGCCGCCCCCCTCCGCCTCGTCCTACCTGCACCCGGGCGGCGGACCGGGCGCTGGCCCGGCGCCGCTCATGCCTTCCTATGCCGCGCAGAGGCCGTACCTGAGCGGCGCGCCTGACCTTGGCTGGCTGTCCGTGGCGAGTCAGGAGGAGCTATTGAAGCTCGTGCGTCCCCCCTACTCCTACTCAGCGCTCATCGCCATGGCGATCCAGAGCGCGCGCGAGAAGAGACTGACGCTCAGCCAGATCTACCAGTACGTGGCGGACAACTTCCCCTTCTACAAGAGGAGCAAGGCGGGCTGGCAGAACTCCATCAGGCACAACCTGTCCCTCAATGACTGCTTCAAGAAGGTGCCGCGCGACGAGGATGACCCAGGTGAGCGCGCAGTGCGCCATGAGCAAGGCTGGAGACGTGTGTGGGAGTGAGTGTGTGTGTGTGTGTGTGTGTGTGTGTGTGTGTATTCCTCACCTCATTCTTTACATAAAATAAAGGTTAATGTAAAATACAAAAGTGTAGATTAATGTTTAACACACACACGAATTCTACAACGCAGAATATTTATATAACAGATAAAAAAAGATACAAGAAAAGAAAGATGTAAATGTATAACTATATTAATAAAGTAAATATAAATGTATGAATCCTAAATAAAAGTAAAGATGAAAATATAATACATAAATAAAGTGGAAAAGTATCTATCTATCTATCTATCTATCTATCTATCTATCTATCTATCTATCTATCTATCTATCTATCTATCTATCTATCTTAATACAAATGGTTTTTTTTTCTTTAGAGCTTTAAATGTGTGGGAACATAAACGCTTCTTTGTTTTTCAAAGAAAAATGTGCACTTTCCATGTGTTTGTTGCTCACAATTATTCGTTTATCTATAATAAGGGCCATTTGTTTGTTTGTTTGATTCTGGTTTATTTAGATAAATTATTTTAGATAAACAAATAATTGTGAGGAACAAACACGTGGAAATATCAAAGTGCACATTTTTCATTTCTTTTAGTTAAAATTAGTTTTTTATTTTGTTCACTTGTTTGCTTAAGCTGCTTTACTAGTGCTGTTTATTTGGGCTGTTTGTTCATTTATTAATTCATTCATTTTATTATCTGATTGATCGGTTTATTGACTGACCGGTGGACTTTCTACAGGAAAGGGAAACTACTGGACTCTGGACCCGAACTGCGAGAAGATGTTCGACAACGGAAACTTCCGGAGGAAGCGGAAGCGCAGGTCTGACACGAGTGGAGGCTCTAAGGCTGAGGAGGGTCGCTCCGTGGCGGCATTGAGTGGCTCTCTCTCTCCGTCACTGCCTGCCCCCTCACCTCCTGAAGCGGACGCGGCTGGCGAGGCTCCCCGCGGCTCCTCTGCGCCCTGCCTGGCCGGCTTCTTCAGCACTGTGGCCGGACTCTCCTCCGGCTCTTCCTCCTCCTCCTCGGCGGTCAGACACGGCTCTCTCGGACTCCTCAGCGAGCTCTCCAGCCGCAACATCGGCGCCTACCAGCCCGAGCACGCGCCCGCGGCGGAGCAGCACGAGAACGCGCACGCGGCCAGGGGCGCGCACCACGGCGCGTTCACGACAGGAGCGCAGAGCGCGGGACACTTCAGTGGACATTTTTACAACGGCTTTAGCGTGAACAGCCTGATCTACCCGCGCGAGGGCACGGAGTTATGATACCTCACCGGACACACGAGGGGGCACACTGGGGGGAGTGGTGGGTCAAGAGGGGTCCACCACTGTGCATCAATTATTACTACTGTCGGAGCAAAGACAGAGAAAAGGGCCTAGCCTACAGGGGTGTGGATACAGAGCAACACTCTTAAAAATAAAGGTTCTAATGGTTCTTCATGCAGAAGTGTGGTTCCAGGAAAATTAGAAAAAAATGTAGAACCTGATTCAGCAGTTATTTTAGCTTTCTAAAAGCTTCTTCACCCTCAAACATCTCATTTACAGAAATAGTTCTATAAAGGACTAGAAAGAGGTTCTTTATGGAACCAGAAAAAGGTTCTTCTGTGGCATCGCTCCATTTTTAGCACCTGTATTTTTAAGAGTGAACATCAGCACAAGACATTTGTGATTAGGTGATGTCAGATAAAGTGTGTATGTGTGGCCTTTGCTGTTTAGTTTTCACACTGAATGGTCCTGATGTAAATGTGGACTCAGTTCCTCCTGAATAATGTATAATACCTGAGCACAGTCAGTTCCTGCTGTCTACTTATTTTTTGCTACTAATATATGGTGTTGTAATGTATTTTACTCGTGTGGAACTGATGTACACATTTCAGTCGGGTCCATTCCGGTTTATTTAGTGCTTTTCTCAGTTTTGGTGCAGTGCCCCTTATCCCTTATTACAGCGCCATGGAAAATTCAAGATGATGAATATCTGAGGAGAATTTGGACATTTTAAAGGTTTTCATTTGTTCATTTACCACAAAATTTAAAACACTAAAAAGCCCAAATTGGTGTTTGTGATCACTGATCCTGGAGAACCCCTGTTCATGTTATTGTGTCCTGCTCTAACTCACCTGATTCACACCATCAGCTTGGTAAGAAGTTGGATTAGAAGTCAAGGAGTTAATAGAGCAGTATAAAAAAAACACTAAAATGTACAGAACAGAGCTCCTTCAGAACCAGGGTCAGGAACCTTGACACATGACACATGGTGTTGGTGTTGAACGTGGACGGCCTGTCTCAGATTGCCTCTGTATCTCCACTCTGTTGTTTTTGTTCATTTTTTGTTTGTAAATTATATACAGGTATTTTTTAAACTATTTATATTAAATTATGTATTTTTGCAGTTCGTTTTAGAAGAGAAAGCTATATTTTCTATTGGGATGATAGTAAGTTATGAAGAGAAAAGTATTTCAACACACACTCTTAAAAATAAGTTCTTAAATGGTTCTTAATTTGGACATATTTTGGTTTGAGGAAAAAATCGTGCTCATGTGAATTACACATGATTACAGTGATTCAAGTGCTCGCGCACAAATAAAAAATGTTGCATCAACAGAATTATTGCCAAAAATAGCAAAGATTACAACCGTGTTGGTGTATGTCATTTGTGTGTAACCACACATTTTAACTATGTTCTCAATGCAGAACCTATGTAACATCTTCCAAGGATGTTCATCGATGAATCGTCCAATTCTGGTTCTTGTACAGAGGCTAAAAGGTGGTTCTTCTCTGGCATTGCTACAAAAAATCAAACCACTTTCTGGCACCTTTATTTTTAAGAGTGTAAGATGCTAAGTGCCACTAACTCAGCTGACCTTCAGCTTCAGGTTGGCAGTGATTACAAAAGTGCAAAGAACTGAATCCCTTTTGAAGAAACTGAAAGCTTCAAAATGTCTTCTTTAACCTTCTAAAGTCTTTGTATCATTTTTCTTATTATGTTTATTTGCATAGATGTTTTCTTTGTAGAGTCCTTTTGTACTTTTTATGGATGTAGAATTTTTTAAAATCTAAACTACAATTCCTAGATGTTTTTTATCGTCTCATTTCTGCTATAAACATCTTACACTACAGCCTTACTATGCATCAATATCCCAAATACAGAAACACACTTTTAATAAATAAGTGACATTATCACTCCGATTTTTAAGGAAACTGGATCAGTATTTTTATTTGTGGAGGGGATGTGAAGTGCTGGTCATTCCTTACACTGCAGTGAAAGTATGTGAGAAAAACAGACTTTTCTTTAAACTAACTCTAGCAGTGTAGTCAATGAAATGTTGTGCCATTGATTTTAACTAATAATTCTATCATCTTCTCTTTGGCATGATTTACAGAGTTCAAGTTACATTTGAGTATAAAGGAGCTGATCTTATAATATCACACCTGATTTCAACACAAATACCACCTTTATTATAATTTTTAATTAAAATTATTTTCTATATTTCACAAGTCACTAGGTACATGCCACTATAAGATAGATAGACAGACATAGATAGATAGACAGACAGACAGATAGATAGATAGATCAATAGAGCTTCACTCTAAGGAAGCTTACTGAAACCTAATGCTCATGTCTTCTTCACCCCTATACAGGCCTGTGATGTATGTGATCTCACTTACACTTTCATCACATTTTAATCTCCAGGCTTTCAAAACCAGATGTGTGAAGATGCCACTGTCTGCTTGTGTAATAATAATTATTTTTGCATAGACCTGTGGGGCCATTTTTTGGCAGACTGCGTTTGTGATACAGTGTGTGAACAGGTCAGTCTCTTTTGCTCAGAGAGAGAGAGATAGAGAGAGAGAGATGTATTCTCTCTGGTGTAGGGCCAAACCCTCAGCACAGATAGCATGGATGAAGCCTCAGTCTTATTACAGAGAGCCACAGAAACAATGCCATTATTGTTCTGCGTCTGTCATGCCAACCCTCATGTACCAGAGCAGCCAAGCTATGGAAAGAGAGCAAAAGTGAGGGAGAGAGAAAGACAGAGGGAGAGTAAGAAAGAAAGGGGTTACCTTCCTCCTTTTGTCTTGCCTTCTTTAGGACTGTTTGCTTAAATGCTGGGAAGAACCCAACTGGTCGTTTGGAGATTAAGAGAAAACTCCCAGTAAGAAATTCCCTGAACCAGAAGGGCAGTGCCACCCAGGAGATGGTAGAGTGAAGGGTTCCATGGAGAGAGAGGGAGAGAGAGAGAAAGAAAGAGAGAGAGGGAGAGAGATTGATTCACAAAGGCACTGTCTAACATTTACCTCACAGGAAGACTCTCCTCAAAGTAAGGATTACACTGTGGAATATCCCCATCATTACTCGTCTACCCCCACCCCCAGCTCTGCAAAGCTCTGGCATACTAGTGTGTGAAGGCAGCACTAACGCCACACTTTGAGAACTGCAAGTTCGTGATCAGATGGCTGTTCTGAGAATGTATTAAACTCTACCCTATAAAACATGTCTAATGTCACATAAAACAGGAACATTAATCACAGTTTCTTGTGGACATTCACAGCATACCCCCAGAGCCACATATGGAGCATATACTTCCTACTTTCTTCTTTTGTATAAAACATTCTGCCATAGTAATAATCACAGAAGTGGGGCTGTGTAGTGGCTTCTCATCATTTCTGTACAGACAGTATGCAGGGCCTCTTTTTCCACCAAGCCCTTTGGTTCACTGCCAAGTGTGAAGTCCTCAATTAGCGAGGACCCAAGCAGGCCAGTGAGGCTGACCTTCAGCACCTATTTTTGCATCCCCTCCATTCTTAGCCATCAAAGGCTTATCCCAGGATGACCCCAAGGCCCTCTCTGCATACTTCAGAACCCAGAGAAAAACAGTACAGGTGTAGAGGACAGTCACTTTATTCATCTACCTGATTTTTTATAATGTAAATGACTGGCAGAACTTACTAAGAAGAGCTTGATGTGTTGAGATATATTGAAAAAAACTTCTCTCATTCTGTTTATAGGTGACACACGAGCATTTTAATCCACCTCTGGTCTATAAATCTATAAATGTAAGATGTAATGTAAGACTGAATTTCCTAATTTGGGCCTCAAAATTTATGTTTATACTAGAAAAAATAATGTATAAAATATATATACTAAAATATATTTAAGTGGCTTGACTGGACTATGACTGACTATGCTTGGACAAACATGATGTGTAGTGAAAAGAACCAAAATATCCTAATCTCTGTTGTCATACATTAGTCTGCACTATGAGACTTATTAGCAGAATTCAAGAACAGAAACCAAGTGCTTTAATAATGTTCAGCTAAAACAGAAACTGGTCTCAAGTGCTACATGATCTTAGCTGTTATTTACAGTTTATTAACTTTAACCTTTTAAAACCTCTTACAAAGTCACTGTCCTGTGGCTTTGTGTATGCATGTGTATTTTGTTGGATGCAGCACAGAGATGCTCCTCCAGCCTGCTGTAAGCGAGCTGGTACACGTTTGAGAGGAGGGAAATATGAGAGCTGTGGAGTGAGTGATAAAGGGCTGTAATTAAAGTATTACGTCGCTTTCCTAATGCTAAGCACAGAGTAATGGCCCACCTCAGCACGGCACAGTACTGTCTGGGCCTGAGACAGACCCCCACACCTTACTCACACACTCACACACACATACACACATGATGTGGTATGCCTTTTGGACCTGGGTCCAGTTTTCTGAACCTGCTACAGTGTAAACATATCTGTACTTACAATGTAAACACACTAAAGAGTGTTATCAAAGTAATCGGCAATGCCGAGCTACAGTCTCTGTGCTAAAACGTTTTTTTTTGTAAATAATATTTTTTTTCACTGTTTTCAAAGAATTGCTCTTTTCAGTGAAAAACTGCAAGAAAAACTGATTTTTATAGCATTCCACTTGTTGCTGAACTAAATGGATATATAACAATCATTGCCTAAATGTAAAATGTTAACAGAATGTAGCTCTTATTACTACACACATGATATAGTAGTTTTTATAGTAGTTATGGAGCAATCCAAAGCAGAAAAAAGTCTTAAGATGAATAACAGATTAATAAAGCCACAAATTAATAGGTTAAATGAATTTCAGCTGCTTTGGTTGTGGGTCGGTTTGCAATTAAATTAAGCTCCTAAATGCTTTTGATCAAACCTACCCTCAGAAAACCTTTTCCTTCCTTGATCTTGCCAGTCACTAATACCCAAGCAGAGTGATGACTGAAAATATCACACAGGCAGAGTAGCTTCCATAAAAGTGTTGTTACTTTAGCTGAAATTCAGATGTGGTTTGAAGAATTGAAGCTCTGTTTGGACTTATTTTTGCTAAAATTAGATGCTAACGCATAAAACTGATCATGTCTAATCACAGAGAAGTCCAGGTGCTGAATTCACATAACAGAATGACATTAGGCACAAAAGGTGAAGCAGTGAGTAAATATTATTGGCTAAAAGGTAACTCAGTTAAAGGTGAACTCCTTTCCTCACAAACTTGAAACAGAAAAAAAACGTATTTTTTATGAAGGAAGAAGTATAATAAAGCCCTCAGAACTGTACATGTAACTAAGCAATGCAACTAATGATTACCCACCTCTGCAACAGGGCAGTACATGTTACTCAGATGTGGTAAAGGCAACAGGCTGTAAGAGTGTTTGTACATCTGCAAATAATGTTGCCCCTGTTGGGCAAAAAACAGCCTTTAAAGAGCAGGAGGTGAGTGATTATTTTATAGCTTTTCTTGAACACTCTGTTTTGAAGATAGGCATCCCTTACTAATGTAGAAGAAAAAGGAAGAATATCTCTCAGCATAAAGCGGTGGGGTGTCTGTGTGTGTGTGTGTGTGTGCCTGTCTGTCCTGTGTGTATATGCGTGTGCAGGGCCTCAGTTAAGTGGTTGCGTTACCTCTCATGTGGAGTGAGCGAGTTGGGGGCGAGTCAGGGCGGGTCAGCAGCGTCCAAGGTGTCCGTCATTATTTTTACGCCTGTCTGATCTCATGAGGTCGCCGTGGAAACGGTCAGTACAGAATTTGGGGAGAGTCAAACACACTCAGCGGCTCTCCTCCACAGGATTATGATCAACAAAGCAGAGCTCACACCTGCAAAGAGAGAGGGAGAGAGAGAGAGAGAGAGAGCGACTTTATATGGATCACTTGATCAATAAGGTAATTAGAAGCATATTAGATTGTATTAGTATGAATGTCAGGCTCATTATTCAGCAGCTATTATAAATCATTCTGTAACTCATTCTGAAAATAATAAGTAAAGAATGTAGTTTTGAGTCTGAGGAAGTAAAGTGTGGTCTTGGGGTTTTAAGAGTTAAATGCTTATAAAACCTGCTCAACATTCTTCATTTTGAGAGACAAAATCAAAGAAATATAATTTCAATGTGTTTTTTGCCAGTGTGATTAAAGGCATCACTGCATGGCGAAGCAGCGATGATCCGTTCCCCCTTTCTGGATCTTAATTGGTTCAGCACCAGCAGCATTTGACAGGCTGTAGGAACACACTGCTCAATTCACAGGACCGCAGGCTCCTGTGACTGAACACTGAGACTGAACACTCAGCTGGAACTAAGACGGTTACCACAGTAATTACAGTGAATGTGTAATCATCATGATGAAGGTTGTGATCCTTTAGGCACAGCTCTTTAGAGAGTAAACGCCCTCACACAGATGTTTATTAATGCACACCTGTTCTTTAAGGCCTTAATGCACAACCACAGGTGTATGATTAATTGTATTAAAAAAGTATACAGTACATAAGTATCTATCTATCTATCTATCTATCTATCTATCTATCTATCTATCTATCTATCTATCTATCTATCTATCTATCT
>JBBPDA010000145.1:15289468-15315087 GCA_037974385.1 Arnoldichthys spilopterus
TGTGTTTGTGTGTGTGTGTGTGTGTGTGTGTGTGTGTTTGTGTGTGTGTGTGTGTGTGTGTGTGTGTGTGTGTGTGTTTGTATGTAGACATGGGTTGGCGTTACATTCAGAGACAAATGTTCTAAAAGAAGTACAGTAAATATTTACCCATTCATACAAATGCAGTTTAAGGTTTTTACCGAAAAAACTGTAACCAGTTTATTAGGTACACCTGCCCTGCTCTGTTTATATAGCACACCTCCCATATAGGTGCATTTTTTAAGTTTACAGTTCCTCCCTGCAGCCGAATTTCTGCTGCACACTGGACCACTGCTGACTAGATATTGTTTGGGTTGGTTTACCATTTTGGTAACAGTACTGATGCCAACAGAGATTTGAAGCACTCTGTACTGCATATACCTGTTTATCTTATAGACATATTAATACCAGAAAATCATGCAGTAAGTACTGAAATGCACAAGACCATGAGAGGCCAGTGTGACAAGCTGAGATTGGGCGACCAGCCACCAAAAGCCTGGGCTGCACTGCTCAACAGGCAATAAATCACTCCAGGGGGTGTAGGAGGTGGATATGGGGCTTCCTGTGGCTGTTGACAGGCTCAAACGAGGCCAGAGAAAAACAGGATCCTCAGGTGTGTGACTCACTCTATCACAACACACAGACATACTGAGCATGGCCCAGACCAGTCAGAGACTGATCAGATCAGACTGCCAAACAACATCAGCAGAGATAACACAGATCAGAGCTCAGGAGACTGTTAATTTGCAGTTGTAACAAAATAGTGATCCATTTTTCTCTTATTATAAAAGAATCATAAACACTTGACTTTAAACATAAAATAACTCAACAATTACACAAAGTCCAAATCCTTTCATAATATCAACTTAAAAAACATTCCAATTATTTGTGCCCAAGGAATCCTTCAGTCTAATATATAGAATTTATGGTAACACTTTACATTAGGGGTCACAATTGAATACATTTTTATGTTTTAATATGTTATAGTTCACACATTATATTGCATTGATACTGCACTGTTACTTGGTTATTTAGTTTGTCAGCTCATTGTTTATTTATTCATTAACTGTTGCTTATTACACTGCTAATAAGCCTGTAACTGTGTTTATTATTATTATTATTATTATTATTATTATTATTATTAATAATAATAATAATAATAATAATAATAATAATAACAATAATAATAATAATGTCATTTATATAGCGCTTTTCACAATCCCAAGATCGTCGGATAATTTATTTTTTACAAAGTACTTAAATAAAGAATAACTATCTTGCACTTATGCATTTAAAGGCTTTTACTCACAAGAGCTAGTGAGCCAGTTGCACAATGGCAGAGAAACTGCATTCAACAGCTTTTAGTCACAAAACTGGAAAAAGAGGCTGCAACCAAAAGAGATTGGATACAGAAAGAAACCAAACTGAAGAGAACAGTGTGGCTTTTCCACAATGGCAGAGGAAAGAGATGGAATCAGGCAGTGTGTGTTCATGCGTTTTGGAGGAGTGGCTTTGAAGGGTGGTCTGAAGTGGGTAGATTAGGTGAGGGGGTGGTATTTTGCCATTTTTCTAAATCTGCTAATTTCTTCAGAATTGCCAACTCTAGCTTTAGGGAAGATGTAATGTAAAGCCCAAAGACAAAAGGCAAAAAAGAAGGATAAATCTAACAATAAATCTGCAGATTGATTAACAGATTATTAAAAAGAAAAATGCTTATGTACGAGTTAGTTCTCCTGCTACTTCTTTATATGTGTAAACACATTTATACTAATATTTTATACTATATTTATACTAATTAAAAGTTAATTAGTAGTGTAATCAGAATCAGTTAGTACAGAGCTAGTGAGTAAATAGGATATGTACAATGAAAACTAAGCCATTAACAAATGTATTCAATATATAAAGGCTTTACCAAATACTAATTCATATATTACTGTAAGCCATCTCTTTGACCACCCCACAAGTGGGCTTTAAAGGATAACTACATATGCAAGAAGTGTTGGCAAACTATTGCGCTAGATCACTTTGAAAAACTTTAGAAAAGCATTAAACAGGTAGCGTGAAATTGTCTTTAAGACTAGAGGTGCTACAGAATGCCTTAACCGCATGCTGTGTTATTGCTTACGCTAATTTAGCTTTTGTTTCAATACATTTACTTAACCACAGTACTATACACACATACAGTCTGCTTTGAAGGAATTTGTTAGAGTCTTTTGTAATGCTTCATCTAATCACTAAGTACTGTAGTGTTTGGCTTCATAACCACTGTGGGATTTAATGTTTAGTAAAGAGGGCATAAATATGGTTTGTGGTCTCCCTCTGAAAGCATCCTGATCTCTTCCTTCTCCATTCAGGGAGACGTAATTGTGCTAATTGGTTTGTCTCATTATGCTTACACAAAGTTAACCACCAGTAGTTTAGGGAACAAGAAATGGCCTCTACATCCCAACCTCTGATCGACTGAGCTTCAGCTTTTCATGCAAAAGTCACTAGGTTCATGATTAATAGTCAAAAGATTGTGATCAGACAGTATGCATATGCTCTAAGTCTGCTAACGCTTTTATCGCTCAGTAAAATCTGCAAGGAAGCCACTTAACAAGACAAATATCTCATGGCGAGGAACCTTCTATTAGCTAAGCCACAGAGAAAAACAGTCTGCAAGGTGATACAATGCCACCATTGTTCTTTGGCCCATCCAGATGATATTAAGCACTTTAATATTCCCATATATCTTTTAGCATGCTAGCTTATAAGAGGTACCTCATGTTGCTGCCCCAGGGAAACAGGTGGAACAACCTGAAGGTATCTCTACCTGCCAAACATTTTAATTGGCTATTAATAGATTCTTTTGTGAACCATGAGTCATTTGCATATCGTTCAATCTGGAAAAAATAACAAAGTCATAATGTGCCACCCATATTTTTTATTATTTTCTTTGGTGAGGCACGCAATGTGCTATGTTTTTGGAACGGCTTGCAGTCTGTGTATTTCAGCACGAGAAGCTGTTGCTTCGCTAATTACACAGTGGGTATAAGCAGATGGATGCAGCCTTCTTTCTTTAAGGGTGACAGTTATTGACAATTGACTCGTCTAGCCATAATAATGCCTAAGGGGGAGGAACCAAAAGCTTCCAATATAAACACCGGCAGAGTAAGACTTCAAATGTGCCGGCTTTGCCCTTGACAACTGTAACTATGTTCAACAAATTAGTGAGAGAAAGCCCCTGTGTTTACAGGGCTGGATATAAAAGAGATTGCCTTTGCAGTGAGTGACAGTCTGAATCTGCCCTATTCCTCGTTTGTTTTTACTGCTGTAATTTAAAATGAGGGAGACAGAGTGACGGGTGTGGGGATTCCGACCTGTCAGTCACAGGTTCTGAAGAAGAGATTGTCTTCCTTTCCCAATAGTGTAAGTGTGCGCCAGCAAGAGGTAAAAGGCTTACACTTCATGCTAATATAAACATCATTTAAAATTTAATAGTGAACTGACCTATCCATGGCCACAAATGACATCTTTTGTATCAGCTGTTGCAAGGATAGACAAACTGTGTAGGACATTGATGAAAATCTAATTTAGCCATATTATTATAGGTTGAACTACTATGCTACACAGTAGAAACTATGGAGTTGTTATACCTAACTTAACAACACATTTGCCATCATATTACCATTAACCTAATGACACAACATAAAACATTCACATGCATATAAAATAAATATAATTTGAAATGAACACCACTCTAAAGTACTAAAATACTGTTTCTCTACTGAAAAAACTTAAAACTGTGTGCTCGCCCCTCCCCTCACTGATCTTCTCCAGACCTACAGTCCCTCTCGCTTACTCCAGTTCTAATCTGCAGGTTTATTTTCAAACTTTTTTAAACTATGCACAATGGGGACTAGAGCTTTCTGTCATACTGCCCCTAAACTCTGGAATTCTTTTCCCCCTCACATGCATCAAATAGACGCACAATTCAGATCGGCACTTAAAACTCATCTCTTTAGACTGGCATATCGGTCATCCTAAAAGCATTTATTTTTTACTAGATAATTGCTGTCGGTCACTTTTATCACTTTTTACAGTCATTACTTTTATTGAATTTACTTTTAGATTTTTAGACCTGTGCCACCCTTCATGACCAGAGAACCTGAGCCATTGAGCAGGAGCAAGAGTGAGCAATTAAGCAGTTGCATTTCCCCTTTCATTTATCTATCTTTTTTCTGCTACCTGACTTTGCATTAAAACAAAAATGTTTCTTTATGTTTGAACAGGCAAACATTTTATCATTCTTAATACAGTTCCTACAGATAAAAAGGCTGTCTCTGACACATAACACATAAAATTGACATTTTGTAATCATTTTAATAATAATAAAAAACAAAAATAAATCAACACATTGAAACCATCATTACACCAGTGGTTACACCATTACATTTATCACAGCTTCAAGTCTGGATCAGAAAGAGACTGGACAAATATGATTTGCATAGGATCTGTTTCAGGAAAAAAGCCTTTGCACTCCAAAAAGAACACTAGAGTATATTAAACAAAATATAGGCAAAAACCAGGCTTATTTGAACAATGTGCTTCAGACAAAGACAGAGTTGTCTGGCTGCAGTAACAGTGGACATAGACCAATGACAGCTGTTCAAGAGAAGAAGCTTCAGAGTTTTTATGGGATTTTATGGGCTTCTTCTCCAGTCACTAGTCTTCATTTCTGAAGTCTATGGTGTACTTCTCTACAGAAGAATATTACATATTATGTTTATATTTAACAACTGAACAAGTGAACAATTGAACAATTTAAATGTGAAGTACTTATTATAAATTTGTAGGTGCGTCTTATATTATATTAGTGAAAGTGAAAGTGACTATTTGTCATTGTAAACACACTCAAGCACAACAACAAAATGTGACCTCTATATTTACATGCAGCTGACATCTATTAATGGTGCCTGGGGAGCAGTGTAGTGGGGCGGTACCTTGCTCGAGGGTACCTCAGTGGTGGCAAACGCTGCCTATGTATGTGTATGTGTGTATGTATGTGTGTGTAGGTATGTGTGTGTGTGTGTGTGTGTGTGTGTGTGTGTGTGTGTGTGTGTGTGTGTGTGTGTGTGTGTGTGTGTGTGTGGTTTCAGGTGTCTGCAGGTATACTGTATGCCCCACTGAGTGAGTGACAGTGTTGAGTGTGAACTGGCTGAGGGTTAGTGCCACGGGGTTCCCCAAACCAATTACAACCACTCACTCACACACTCAGTAACCCTGCCATGAAAGGAGCAAAGTTTCCAGCTTCAAAGGCACACAGTCGTATCTCAACAAGAAACACACTTCACAGGTAGTCTGGTTCATTGGTAAGACAACAAGTAGTCTCATGTTACTGACACAGATGACATCACAGCTCTTATAATGTCCATTTCTAGCTTCAAGTTTCCCATGCCACAAATTCCAGCACATTTGTATGTCTGTGTATGTGTGTGTGCGTGTGTGTGTTCAACAGGCAGTCTATTAAACAAGTATAAAAATAACAGTGTAAATTTGAGGTCAATGTAGAACCCTAATTGCCTTTCATTGGATAATTTTTAAAGAAACATGTTTGTAAACGAGATGTTTGAGTGTAAAAAAGTTTAAAGGTTTAAGAAGCTCCACATTAAAGTTCTACACTTCTCCTAGAATAATAAATCTGCAGTCAGGAACATTTAGGATCTGTTGCTTCAAGGAACTTACATGAACTAATTAAGCTACAGGAAGAAGGAAAGAACATTAAGGAGTTATTGACAGAAGTTACATTTCTTCTTGTCATTAGACTAAGGTAGCTGAGGTTATTGTGGAAAGCTGGAAGAAGGGAAGGTGTGAGAAAATCGGAATCCCCCTGCTATCGTCCCAGGCCCACCACTGAAGTGGATTCTTACTTCACAATAACACAGAGAGCACATGGATTACTGTCTCCTGGGAAAAAGACATGGACGGTAATAATAACGTAGGTGCCTGGCACTGTAACTACACTGGCAACATGGTGCTTGTAAACTTAGCCATTCATGCATACACCTACACACATAGTATGCACATGCATCAACCTTCTACAAAGCTGATTGTACCGTTTTGGACCACAGTTTGTAAAGTGTACATTCTAGCACTGAGCAGCAAGATGCTGACTAATATAGTGAGGATCTGTGTGAATGCAGCTCAAACCCTACAAATGTGAATCAGTGGAGGAAACACAGGAGATTATATGAGTTTAACAATAATCCTTTCCACTGGAAGCAGTCCAGCACTGAACACGAGACACAGCGGGGTGGGGGCAGATGGGGGAGGACACCCAAAGATAGAGGGGAGGGGGCTTTACAGTCAGACACACTAAAAAAATCTCTTTAGGCATAGGAACTCCCACTTTTGATAAGTGTAGCCATGCCAGACCACACACAGGCATGTGCGCACTCGTACACACATGTACACACACACACACACACACACACACACACACACACACACCTGTGTGTGGTCTTGAGGGTCTGATTTGCTTCAGGTCTAACCCAGTATTACTGCCAAGAACATCCTTGTTTCCCATACTGCTGTGGGGCACAGGTGCAGACAGAATTCCTCCTAGCCTCAGCAACGAAACCATAGCAACGGACAATGTCATCCATGATCTGTGGAAAGGACAATTTGACTGACACACAAAAAACATTCCAGTTGCTTACATGCACTTCAGCACGAGTGGAACATGCACAACTAAAAGGTTGTTAACTTTTAAAAGAGAAGTTTTGTGATGCTAATTTTGTTAACACTAAATAAAAAACTAATAGTCACCGATTAGCATTATTAAAACATTATTGGGTCATAGTTTATCTAAAGTGGCCCTTAAAGATTATCTAAAGATACTTTAAATGCTAATAAAATATTTGGTGGGAGTTGATTATAAACTCGGGATTAGGGTTACAGTTAGGTAAAGCTAGGTTGAGGTTTAGGTTGGGGGTAGGCTTAGGGTTAGGGTTGGGGTTTGGATTATGGTAAGATTTTATAGACTCTATAGATAGATGAAATCTATATCAACTTAATATTCAGCTCCACTGAATAAATATTTAGTTGAATCTTAGTTAAATCAAAGGTGAGCATCTACAAAACGTTATTCAATAAGGTGCTAATTATTGACTACTTGATTCAAAACTACTATATATGGTTGAACTATGTCATTAATGTGAACTAATGTAATTCCATTGAATTTGAACCTAAAGAGATTTACCAAGGTTTTAATTTGAAAGTGACGTTATTCTGTTATAAAAGGTAAAGATCTCCTAAAAATATTCATCTCCAGATGCTGATGGATAAACTCACAGTTCACATCCCTTTTTAGTGTCCTTATATGCATGACTTTTCACAAGTAAAGAACATGATTGATTCTGTTTACTTTTTTATTTGCCTAATGCCAGAAGGGGGCAGTGCTGAACATGCCATGTGTACATCTTGCTCATTATGGCCATGTGATTTTGGCTGTCATGAACAAATGCAAGGCCTAAAGTAATAAAAGTTTGGTCATTAAAAGATGGCCATTCATTAAGACTGAAAGGATTGCATATTGAGTTTAATCATGTGCGGTGCATTATGTGATGGTACTTTGCACCTTTAAAAGGCTCCTTCCATGCATAGATCTCTTTATCAAACATGCTTCATTAGGGAAGCAAAAGGGTTCTTCCATGGCATTAGTTTTTTATTATATAGTATTTTTTTAGAGATGGAGTGCTTTGCCAAGCTAGAGGGTGATATGTATCTGCTTCTTTTGAAGACTATTAGGAATTTGCATGGTGTCCAACCATCCCATGCTCTCTATATGAAATGAGGACACAGCATTCTCATGGCTCTTCAGGCGATTCTTTATGGTCAGAGGATGAAGGGTTTCAGTATAGAGAAAGGGCCTCTAAAAGGGGACACCATGACACGGTACACTACACCCACTGAAATACAAGCACAGCTTTCTGAGACACATAAAGCCCAGTCCAGTTTATCATGACCCACAATGATGATCATTTTTCTAGTAAACAAAAGTTCAAATATAACCATTTCAAATATTTAAGCCTCTCTCTTGAGCAATGCACCACTACCACCTTATTACAAAGCATATCTTTATAGCATTACTGTGGTGGTATGTGTTTTTAGACTGTTTACAGGATGAAGTATTTATCTTACAGAAAAGAACCACATTAAATGGATGGATAAATAAAAAAACAAATAAGGTTTATTTGGAAAAAGTTTTACACGTTTTACAAGATGAAGATAAATGTTTTATAACAATAATAATAATAATAATAATAATAATAATAATAATACTAAATAGTGTCTGTAAGTTATATTACAATGATCAAATAAATAATGTAACTATGTAGTTTTAACTAAAAGTGGATTAAAAAAAACATTCAGTAATCAATTTTCACCCCTTTCAACTACAGACTCATTAATGAGTCTTACAGCCAGTTATTCAGTAATACCTGTAAATTATTAAGTGAGTTGTGACACTAAGTTTTGAGATCAAAGAGTTTGACCATGGCCCCACATGCAAAATATAGCAGTTTAATTTAAAGACACTGGTAAACAGTTATCCTGCTAAATCCCTTACCCCCCACCCACCCAAGGTTCAGGGTGCTGTTCCAAGTCAGATGTCAGTCAGTAGACGTGGTGGAGGAGTGATTATACCCTCCAGTCCTGATGGCCAGGCAAGTTAACACATCCAATGAGAGGGATAAAGGTTAATTCAGTGGACAATAGAAGCCTGGTAACCCTAATCCTTGCATATCTGTTAGAGGTGCTGATGTTGAGATGGGTGTTTGTTTGGAGTAAAGTGGTTTTTGCCCTGTGGCAGAAACTTTGGATGCTTTTAGCCTCACTGCTGCCAAACGCCTCACTGCGTGGTTGGAGGGGTGAGTGGTAACACAATGCCACTCTCTCATCAGCTTGCTCGCTAACAACACCCCAAGCCCCACAGAATAGTCCCATGGGGCTATCAATAGATCAGTGGCCCACCCCTCCTCCACCTCTCCAGAAATGAATTTGAACTCTTGACACAGTAAAAAACCCACTGTTTCCTCTAATCCCCAACAATCTGCTGGATTAAATAGACTTGCAGCATGTAGTGGAAGATTAGTTAGGCTAACAGACTCATGTTTGGTCATGACCTTAGGATATGACCCATGCATGACCTCCATTTGAAGGTCACCCGAGGGAGTCTTTCAAACACACAGGACGCAGGGGGTCCTAGAACATTCTGTTACTCTACAATAGGCTAATCAGGGCTCGTTTTTATGCTTTTCAAGCTTTTCAGGTTCCTCACACCCACACATCTTAATTACAAAAATCCTTTTAAAATTTATTTAGGGAACCAAAGCAGTTCTTCTAAAAAAACATTATGAGTGTAATAGCAGTGGTAATAACACATGTCCAGTCTGATTTTCCATATACACTCACACACTGTTGTGTTTCACACTTTTCAATTATGCAGCAAATTAAACCGTGTTAAATCAACTGTCAGTGTTAACTGTAACAATTCCTCAGGGTGTAAACAAGCCTATACTGGTCTAAATTAAAGGTGCACTTCATGAAATGTTGATACCTTACTTAACAATTATAACAGTTGTTACACCACTGTTGCACATTACACTAAAATGTCTATACTTTTCCCAGCACCAGTGTTCATTTCTCACTGCACTGGAGTCATAAAAGATGACTGGAAATTGAATTAGTTCTGTGTACGAGTGCAGTACCTCCACTCTCCTGTAACACAGGTTTATGTGTGTAAAAGAGTGTAAGAGAAACACTACTCAACACAAAACACTACACTTTTTAACACTGAAAAGATGTTCTGCCTCTAATTAATTGCAAATTCTAGGTAGAAAAAAAACAAAAAAGACTTCCTTAAAGCCATCATCACCTGATAGTGGAGTGGGAAGCGCTGAGCAAAGTAGTGAGGGGGGTCGTAAGCGTTGAGTGACAGCTCCAGTTTCACTCAGGAAATGGAAGTGATGAGAGAACAGATGCATAGATAAATTAATAATACATTTTTAAAATGTAGTATCACAACAAGCATCAGCATAATTACTGTCTTCAGTTTACTTACTTGACAATTGTGTTGCTGTAGCTGATTTTTTTTTAATATAGGAAAGATGTACATATTTAAATCAAATGCATTCAAATCAAATTAAAACTTTTAAATGCAGTGCCTTTTAAAGTTCATTAGCTGATGAAACATTTTATTGATTTATATTTAATAGGATTTATTGTCAATGTTCCCTTGAAGAATCTTGTATTGCCTAATGGTATGTACTGAATGGCACAGAGACTAAGTTGTTAGACATACAGTGTAAAGCACAACCTGCAGCAGTGGAGACACTGCAGGAGTAGAGACAGAGAGTTGAGGAGCTGAGCAGAAATGAGAAAGCATCTTCATTGTGCTGATGGATTTAATGCTAATTCTTCCTCTTGGTTAGGAGATACTTCCTTCTGTCAATCACTCCCAAACAATGCTGAGTGGGGAACAATGACCTCTGACCTCTGAATAAGTTTCTTCTGCCTTTCAGCTCTGTGAAAGAGGAAATGCATCTCACTTTCCCTCCCTCATGTTTCCTGTCCTGTAACTGGAAACTGTAATTATTATCTGCAACTATTGGCAAACTTTATAATATTCATAGCCAGAGTTATTTTTTGCTTGGAATTAGAGGGATAAGAAGATAAAAAAAACACTTGCTTGTTTCAACACTTTCTCTACCCCTCCAACACACACACACACAAACTCTAGGAGAAAGGGACTCTGCTGCCTCCTGGTGGTAAAATGTTTAAATTGCCCAAATCTCACCAATATTGATTATGAAATTATTTTTCTGATAGTGGCCAGGTCTGTGTGTGTGTGTGTGTGTGGGGGGGGGACCGCAAAATATATTGGAAGTGGGAAGCAGGACCGCAAAATCACTTTATTCATGAGCTATGCGTTCAATGTACACATTGGAAAGAAAAGTTGTGCATTTTGAGGATTATACAGCCTGAAGCACAATATACAAATGTGTACTTGTAACTGATATACAATTCAGTATGCAGCCTGATACAGAGGAGCAGTTTGCACATCTCTGAATCAAGGAACAAATTTATGTTCTTGTCAGTGTAGACTGTAGGACTGAATCAAATAGTTACACATGTGTTATTTATGTGTATTACATAAGTTAGGTATGTCATACATTTCTTTGAAAGAAGAAAGAAAAAAAAGTTGAAAGAACTTGGGATTAAGAAGTATTCCCAATTTACTGACCCCAAAATCTGACTTCTGAGTACATTTTCTTATGGATGTTTCCTAATTGGAGATTGGGAAATCTGAGCTCCCAGTTGCCATCAAATGCAGCATTAGCATGCAAGCTAAGTAGTATTACCTCTCTTAGTTACTTACTATTATGTCTGTCAAAATCTTAGCTTAGCACTGGCAAGGTCAAAACCACCCATTGCACTTGAAAAAACAGTTCAGCATTAATTTAGAAACACAACTTTGAAAAAATTTTATTCTTAAAAAGTTGCCAGCCTTTTACAGAATTTTCTGTGCAGACACACATGAACATGTATGAGAACTGCGAAAATCTAACACTGGAGCTAGCTTCAATGGAGGTGCAGTGTTACACTGAGATACATATAGTACAAAAGGTTATCTAATAGTGATACAAAGGAGAAATACATGCAACTGCATTGTAAATGTGAGCACTGTACAGTTTAAACTGAGTGTCTTATCAAGCTAACTGTCAGCAGTTAAAATAAGAAGGATTACCCTAATTAGCATGAAAACTGATGTAGAAATTGCACTGTAACATTACCTACTAATTGACATTTAGTATTAGCAAATACATTATCCTACCTGACCCAAAGCTCTGCTGTAAGTTAATGTCTTAGTAATGTTTTGTTAATTAGCCTGTCAATGCTCCACTCACAAAGTGTTTCCTACTTTCTTACTGTTCTGACATCAGGCGCTTCACAGAACTCACTTTTGGCAAAATGTTAAAACTGGATAATCCCAATCAACATAGCAAAAAACTGTAGTATGTGTGTTGCTACCTAACATTGAGTTTACAGTAAAATTACAGAACTATGGTGCTGCAGCTAATCATAAAAAAGGAAAGAAATGTGCCATCTTACTAACATTAGTGAATGTGACTATTTGTCATTGTGAACAAACTCAAGCACCACAACAAAATATGACCTCTGCATTTAACCCATCACACGTGCACATGTGGATGCAGCAGTATAGCAGAACAGTAGGGCTTAGTAGTGGCCAAGCTAGGACTTGAACCTGCAACCTTCAGGTCCCAAGGGCAATGTCCTAAACACTAGGCCACCCCCACCCATATTAGTTTAAATAGTGGATCAACCCTAACACAAATGACATTAATAACATACAAATATAGGTATTTTAGCAAGACTGAGTTGTCTTTTGCAAATTCTTACAAGGTTGAATGGGATTTTAACCTTGCAGCTCTTAAATAACATATTGTTGGGTGGAAATTTTGTAGGTCAAAGAATGCAAAGCTCAGGGATTTGGAATTATGACAATTATTAATAAATCTAAGAATGAGTTGTTTGACTAGAGCAACAGTGCACATGTATGGTATAAACTAAAGACAGCTTTTCAGGAGAAGAACCTCATACCCATTATGAAGCATGGTGGTAGACATGTTATGGTTTGGGTTTGGTTTGTTGCCTTAGGGCCTGGGCAGCTAACAATCATTGACTAAGCTTTGAATTCTGCATTATTCAGAATATTATAAGTTAATGTGAAGCCATCTGTCCAAAAGTTGAAGTTGAACTAGAGGTGGACCTTTCAACAAAATTATGCTCCACAAAGGAATGACTAGGAAAACATGGCAAACATAAGAATCTGAGTGATCCTTACAAGGGCCAAATTGTGATAACTAGATGACTGAGTCAGAACAAGGTCTTGTGGGGTGTTTTTGGTATGCAATGGTTAGTACCTACCACAAGTGGTTCAAGGAATGACTGGTGACAGGGTCTTGGGCACCCAAGGCTCACTGATACTCATGGAGAATGAAGGCTAGTTTGTCTGGTGTGATTCCACAAAACAGCTATTGTAGCATACATTGCTGAAAAAGTTCATGACGATTATAATAGATATCTGTTAAAACAAATAATTCATCTGTTTGCATCAGTGAGAATGTTTATATTAACCTGTGCACCACCAAAAATGCCAAAAACAGACATGTGAGCATCAGAACTGGACCATGGAGTAATAGAAGATGGCCTGGTTTGAGGTATTACATTTTCTTTTACATCATGTGGATTTGCATGTGCAGGAGTAACACTAACCTGGAGAAGAGGTGGCACCAGTATGCACCATGGAAAGTAGACAAGTCGGCAGAGGCAGTGTCATCATTGGGGCAATGTTCTGCTGGGAAAGCTTGGATCCTGGCATTTATGTGGATGCTACTTTAACACAAACCATGTACCTCAACGTTGTAATCCAAGTACACCCCTTCTTGGCCTTTTATGATCCATATGATCATCTATATGATCAATCAGTCATCCTTTATTGAAGTCCATCACATACTGTCAACAGATTAAATGACCACAGACATGTGACGATTGAAACATTTTCTTGCTGCTCTTCAAGGCCTCAATGAAAACATACTGAATCAAGATTTAACTGTGGAAATCCTGGAACTTGTTCAGACTACATAATTCAAAACATGGGATTTTAGTTTATACTTCTATTTAAGTAAGGGGTCATAAAAAGCTTTATTTCAATTTCAACTTTTAAGAAAAACTGGCTCTTTTAGGACTCCCCCATTCTCTCTCAACCCCCCCCCCCCCACACACACACACACACACACACACAAACACACACACACACACGCCTATGTATCAGCCTCTCTGTCATTTTGTCTCACTTTACCTTTATCTAATATAAAAACAGTTCTTGTGTCTCGTTGTCCTGGAGAATGATTTTATTTTACTCGACAGGTTTATCTAATAGTAATGTTGACCATGTGATTTGTGACAGAATTGTGGATGCACCACACATGTGCTCTACATTACAACTATGTTCTGAAATTACTTCTTATGGTGCTTGTGGTCCTGTTTTAACCCTGAAGAGAAAGATACATGTTGGTGGTCAAAGGAGGTAGGTTTTACAACTTGGGGTAGCCATAACATGGCTCCATCAGCTTATTTCAATAACCTGAATAAATGATTTTCTCTGAAATTTGAAGCACAGTTCCCCTCTTCAAACACATTTACTTAACCTGGCACTTAATAGGTGATTTAATCCAGGCCTTTTGTGCAAGGAAAGCACCAAACTGTGCTGGACAGCGGCTTATGGCTTGAGTTACCCACCCTTGCTGTAGAGTGAAGCCTCACTTTCTGGAAGTTGTTTAGTCCCCACCTGGTGTGCTAGTCTAAGTGTTTGCCTGTATTAGGAAAACTCACTTCTTCTCATCACAGAAACAATCTAACCGTGAACACCCTGTACCCTGTAGTTTTTCAGATTGCATCCTGGTCTGAGACAGGAATTTAACCAAGTAATGGGATTTTCCAAAACACTGAGGCGAGTAGGGGCACGTCACCTTCTTGGATACAAGAACTTACTAAATCAAATCACATTCATTTATATTTGCATTGTTTGTGATTAATGGAACCTAATATATGATAAGTTTAATCTGCCAGTGAGACAGAATCAAGATGGTTGATTCTAAGAATTTTCTAAAAGATGTAATCTAACAATAAAAATGTATGATTTAAACAGGTAAAAAAAGTTTTGGGTTAAGGTTAAAATACATTAAGGGTTAGGTTTAGGGTTAGATTTAAGAGAATATATTGAATTCAACTTAAAGTTTATTTCAATTGAATAGGTACTGAGTTGATTGTTAGTTAAAAACAAGGTACACAATAACAGAGCATTTACAGTGGCTCATCCAAATGTTTTACCAATAATTTTAAAGGTTTTTGATTTAAGAGCTGTTTTGATTGGTGTCTTTGACATAAGGTCAAGAGGCCCATAAGGTATATGAAACTTTTATAAGTCCAACCGACAGAAATGTTGTCCACACAACAACAAAAAGAACAAGCCTTCTGTTTGTTAAATCTTGTAATAGCATTGCTATTGTTTATTCATAGAACAAACAAGCATAAAAAAACATAAAAACTTGCCTCTGGCAAAGTAATATCCAGTAACAGACACGGTTTCCAGTTTTTTAATCATTAAGTAATTGTTAAAATGAAAATGAACATTAAAAGTTGTAAACATGCCCCATCCCCCAAATACTTGCTAATTCAGATAGCAAAGACTTTCCTGTAGCTCCAACATGAACATGTTAACACTGGCCCAAAAGACTTCACAATGCTGTTTGTGTGTGTGTGTGTGTGTGTGTGTGTGTGTGTGTGCATGTATGCATGATGTAAGTCATTCATCATAGGGTTCATATCAGTATTGACCTTTTGTAGTTATTAATTATACACTTTCTATTATGTCTTTATAAACTGAAAGATGTAAAGAATGAGCAGAAACATTGGAATGAGCAAACTTTCTCTAGATTGATAGGGAAGTGATAACAGAAAGTTGATAGAGCCATCTGCTTACCATTTCTTCAGTGTGGGAGGAGAAAAGGAATGACTTCCAAGAATTCAGGATTTTCCCGTTAGTGCAAACCTCCTCACTTAGCCCCAGCCCCTGCCTATATAAAAGGCAAGGTTTTGGTTCTCTGAAGTAGGCAGGAAGGAGCTGTTCAATATGGATAATCTACGAGTGATCCTTGTCTCAGCTCTCCTCTATGCATCACTTGTACCAGGTAAGTGCAAAAATTAACTAATTAAATATGCTCCATAACTGCCCATCACCTTTTCCAAATGCTTTTTGTCTTATTGCACAATTCTTAGATTGCCAATGTCAGCGGGAACATCTCACCAATGAGTATAGACTATCAGTAGCCACACTGGAATATTACTGAGTGTATCATGTTAGTCAGTTTTTAAGGACTTAAGGACTTGTTTTTGTCATGTAACCATACGGACATCACACAGAAACCAGGAAAAAGTGCCCCCTGCCATGCTCGGGTCTACACTATGCATACACAGTTGGAAACATGAGCATTTGTGCAAAGCTGTGATGTGAATCACCTTCTGTTCCTGGGATAATGAAGCAGGTTAAAAACTATAACTATCAAAATAAGTAACTTTAAGACTTGTACTCTGTCTCTGTCTAAACACTTTGTTTCTCTTCTCTCTGAGAAGGTGATTGCATCACAGGAGGTAAAGAAGCTGCACCACACTCTCGCCCTTACATGGCCTCACTTCAGCTGCAAGGCAAACACCAGTGTGGTGGATTTCTGATCTCCAGTCAGTGGCTTATGAGTGCTGCACATTGCTTCCAGGATGAGTAAGTGCAGTAACCAAACTGGGATGAAAACCACATTTGAGGTGGATAAATAATATCACATTCTAAAATGTTATGGTTACTAGTTGCTATGGCCAAACAAGCAGTATTCAAGCAGTATTCAATCTCAAACTAATAAATAAGCAGCATTGTGTAAGTTATTGAAATATACCTTACCTTACCTTTGCCTTACTTCTCAGTATTAGTTTTCATTGACCTTGTTAAACCCTGTTTAACCCAGACTAAAGAAATATGCAGCAGTATTGTGATTTTTTGTCTAAGCCTGGGCCACTTCACTGAAAGCAATGCACAACATTATTTTCACTTTCTAGCTGAAATGAACAAATAACATCAGTCATGTGGTAACAATGACAGAATCAACCCAACTTGGATGTAGAGAGAGGGATTTGGATTTAGCAAATTAAAAAGACCTGTTTAGGTGTATTTCAGATTTTGGTTAGTACTGATGACAAATTTGTGGAACTTTCAGATAAAGCTGTATGCAAACTCTACAAGCTACAGCTGGACTACTGTTCCTGTATGGACATGATGTGCAAAACACATATTAAAATTATTTGAATACATTCAATAGAAAGAACAATTGTATGTCATTGTTGGCCTAATTTGACAGTGAGATGTCCATTTAAGTAGATGAAAGTTGTAGGTCGTGATCCTATTTAAATTTCAGAAATTATAACTGCATTACCTATTTTGAAAAGGTAATTCATTACATTACTTGTTACTGCAAAAAGTAGTGGAATTACAGTAACACATAACTTTCAACACTGTAAGTGCTGTGATATGTAAGCCTTGCTTTATGAAGCTGCTTTACCACTTTTTGTTTCATATCATGCCTTTACAACTTGCAGCAACTAAAGATTAATACATTAATGCAAACGTGTGTATCTTCCTTGCTACTGCAGCACAAATTTTAAGGTGGTGTTAGGTGCTCATTCCCTATCTCAGGAAGAGGACACAAAACAAACCTTTGACATCGCCGTCTTCTACAAACACCCAGACTTCAACCCCAAAAACTATGACAATGACATTGCCTTAATCAAGGTAAAGTATGCAAATTACTTGTGGTTAAGGGTAAAGGCATCTCTTTAACTGTATCTGGAACCCTATGTTGAACCTCATGGGCTCCTCTATTATTGGCAGCTAAGTCAGCCAGTAACAGAGACCACTGCCGTGAAGCCAGTGAAGTTCCAGCGAGCAGGAGGGAATGACCCTGACACTGATGCCCCTGTGGACACCGCTGGGTGGGGCTCTAACCATTGGGGTGAGAGGCCAGACAAACTGTGGGAGCTGACTGTTCCTGTTATGGCCAGATGGCTCTGTGGCCGCAGCGACTTCTATGGTGCAACCTTCACTGAAAACATGCTCTGTGCTGCCAAACCACGCAAGGACACCTGTGACGTAGGTTTAGATTTCAGTCTTTTAGGGAATTTCCAAAAAAAATGTTGCGTTTTGTATTTTTGTCAGTAAGGCTATGTAAATAAATGTGTTTCATGAAAATGGTGATAAAATACATCACTGGAAGTTAGTATGAGCATTTTGGCATGACTGTACAGCATAAACAGTGCCTAAAATGCACAGAAAGTTCATGCCAGCATACAGCTGTGCACATGTTGCTCAGACTCCTCAGTTCTAATCATTCTTGTTTCAAAAGCTGTCTCAAATGGTGTAGCATTGCTAGGACCATGGAGCCATGACTGCTTCTTAAGAAAAATAGTATTAATTTGCACAGCAGATAATGGTGCATTGGAAACCAGGAAAATGAAATGTTTTTTAAGAATTCAGTTTAATGAGGAGATTAAGGCAAACCTTTACAGAGAGAAACTATGTTAAAACAACCAATGAGGGTAATATCATGCATGTTTAGGAAGTAAATGCAGCTGATGACACAAACTGATGGAACTGAGGGTAAAAGCTTGTATGGTCTAAAAATGTGCAGAGAACATTTCATGTTGTTTTGGTGAAATTACCTTCAACAGTTACTTGTTGGTAACAGGTACTTAGTACACTTATTCACTCATATCAGGATTTTACAATTTCTCTTTCCTGCTCTGTCTACCTCTTTTACAGGGTGACTCTGGTGGTCCCTTGCTCTACAAAGGCATTGTTGTGGGCATAACTTCGAATGGAGGCAGGAGTTGTGGTTCCAGCAGGAGGCCTGGGCTCTACACTATCATATCTCAATATGATGCCTGGATCACCCGTACTATGACCCAGTAGCATAACTGCTTGATGCTAAAAGTGTTATCATACTTAAATGTGGCTCTGACATATGTCAGATGTGCTTCTTTTTTGCTTTTTTTCAATGTCACTGCAGTGACAATGACAGATGTTCTCAGTGCTGACATTTTTCAAATTTGTTATGCAATTATCCTTGGGTGTCTTCCCAGTATTTGCTAATATGAAACAATATGCAGCAACTAATAAAATAAGTGTTTCACACTTCAAAAGGTGAATACCCATGCAATCTTGTTTCTTGAGACATTCTACGTTGTGTTGCAACATCCAGTTCTTAAACTCTTATGTAACAATAAGCTAAAAATATGATGCAGTTGTATTGATCCTTATTATTTGGAGCTCAACAGGATCCATTGAATATTAAGTGCTTCTTGTCACATAGTTTATGATTAGCTAGAAAGTCTGGCTTAAAATGTCTGGCAAGCATGAAGTTGTTAGTAGAAATCTGCAAACAAACAGTTAAGGTGATCTGTACTTTACATACACTGCCATCATCACAGCTCTATTGCTGGATGCAGATCAGGTCTTTTAAGGATACTATTTCACTGCCCTCTACAGGACCATGCTTGCAAGTGAGCCACGATCAGCCAGTCCATTTATGTGTATTGACGCAAACTTATACAGTTCAAATGATGGAGGCTGTAAAGAGAGATTCCAAGAGAGGCAAAATAATCAATAGAGGGTACAGTTTAAGTACCATAAAGACAGCACAAGAACAACTGAAGATGAGTTCAGAGGAACTCATGCTGGTTTTTCAATTAACTAAGTTGACTTGAACATGTAATATATTACTTTGGACATGAAAAACAAATCTTTTCACATATTTATGGATATTTTCCTGAACATTTGCTGACAATGTTCCATTTATGCAAAAAATAAAGCTTTTTTTAAAAGAAAAAATCTACTTGGTTTTTAGCTGTAACAATTTACTTTAACATTTCTTGCTTTACCACTATCTCAGTATCATAAAACACAAACCAATTACCAGTTTTAAGTTACCACTATCAACAGTCCCTCTGCCATTCAGGACATTTTTTTACCAGTGATGCCTGACAAAGGCACACAGCATAATCAAGGACCACAGCCCACAGTCTGTTCTCCTTGTTACCATCTGGCAGACTGCAATAGTTGAAACTAAATAATTTTTTTGCTCACTTTATATTCTGATAGAAAAAATTTATATTTATTTAGAAATGTGCATGTCAGGCATTTGTGTTGTTACAGTTATTGAAAACGGCCTTCACTTATTCACTGACACTCACTTTTGTGCAAAAGAGCTAAAACCTACCTTCTACACCCCAAAATGTTAAGGGTTATATATTCATGAGACTATATCCACAATGTCACTAAATTTAAAGAACAGCATGGTAACAGCTTTATTTTTAAACAGTGCATAGGAAGCAGCATGAGTACAGATGAGATTGTGTTGAGATCACACAGCATTTTTTCACTTTTTTTGCATTTTCCACTGAAAATATTAAATGTAAACTAGTGTTTTACTAACTATAACCTGTGTTAGTGGTGGTAAAAACTAAGATTCGCAAGGCCACCAATATTAAACAGGGGTGATGTTATTACAAATCACAACTAGCTAGGGAGCCACAAAGCTAAGCTAAACTGAGAGATGGCTACTAACTTTTAGCTGATACTTGCCAACCTCGCAAAGCAAGCATGTTATTTTTTTTCAAATGTAATTAAGTGTTTATAACTGTTACAAGTGTTTATTATATGTTTGAAAAAGAGATCTATGCTCTACTATCTACTTTAGCAACATGCTATAGTCAACAGCTCTAGTATTACACCCAGAGTGCGGGAAGATATTTGGAGGATACCAATACCAACAGATCAATGTCAGGTGACTGTTTTAGGCTGGATCAAAGATAGAATTAGAACAACACGTTTGACTCATAATATTAAATGAGATTTTTTTTTAAATGACACCAATAGTGTTGGGGGGGGGCTCCCTTAAAGGAAGTGTTTATAATCACAGATGTGTGAAAGGAGTAGCATCCTACATCTGCCCTCTTATTTTCATATGCTGCATGAATAAAACCCTTGGGGATTATTTAACAGAGCAGAATTTTTCAGTTACCAAGTTAATTAAAGCAAAAAGAAAATAGGGCTGACCAACAGAAACAAGAGACAGTGCTTTTGGGTAAATACTCTAAAAACAATCATGCTAAACTGAGAATCCTCAGCTCTGTGAACCACCGACCACCGAAATGTCAAAGGTTAGAAAAAAAAATTGGCAGAAAAGTTTGATTTGGTCATGTATCTCTTTCTCTCACTCACTTTGCCAGTGTGTGTGTGTACGGCACTGGTCTGGGGAAGTTCAACAAACAACTACTATCCTTCTTATCAGGCCGGTCAGCCTCACACTCAGGACGTTCCTCTTCCGCTCTGATTCTGGAGAACTAAAAAGTTTACAGTCCATAAAGAAACATCGTGTTTATATTAATACATCATAATGAAACATTATTTATGTCTCAGCTCCACAACAAATCAGCCCATTCTTATCAAAGATAAACGATATTATTTTCAGTTGACAGGAATCTGGAAGCTAACAGTAGAGAGGGAAATGTGGATAAATGTGCGCGGAGGGAGGATTTGGTGTGATTGAGTGGGGTAGTTATGGCTCTCCCCTCTTTGCTGGCATGTTTGCACTCCACTAAAAAGCACTTCCGTAAAACAGTATGACCCCGCGTACATGGGTATCTGCGAGAACGCTTTTCTCCGGTTACAGCTGAGAAGCGAGGCATTGTTGGGGGATTGCGTTATCCACTGCGAGAAGGCATTTGAGATGTCCACTTCTGGGGAAAGGGCGCAAGGACAGCTATGCTATTATTGTTATGGAATACATTCATTTTCAAAAAAAGACCATTTGTATGATTACTTTACAAATATTTACTACGGTGCTATCGCTTTTACAAAATAATGCAGACGATGTGAACCGAAAAAGGACACTATCTTACAATACCCCCCCCTAAAGTGAAATGGTACGCGCGGTTACTATGCTGTCTTGGCTGCATTCCTCTTCTCCAGCTGCGGCGGTTGAGTATGGGGACGTGCGCGGCTGAGAATTAGCGGCATATCGTCTGTTCAAACCCCTTTTCAAATGCCAGTGTCGTTAATATGGCTGGTATAAACAGAACAAACGGAAGGCTGCCTTTTGTCGGTCCAGCGGTCAGGTGACTACAACAATAATCCCTTTTATTCGTGTTGCTTGCTTCTTACTTGCGCGATCCGTTTTGTTTTCAGTGGGACGACGGTTGTTTTTGTGGTAGTGAGATTGACGTTAGCTCGATGGTTAGCCTGCGTTAGCTGCTGTCGCGCAGCTGTGGGTTAGCTGGTCGAGCGGGCGGCTAAATGTACAATAATATAATGGTCCGATTACTTGTTGGTCTTTATGTAAATGTACGACTTTCCTTAATGCATTGGCTTATGTTTAAACCTAAGGCAATGGCCCTGTGTGTTGCGTCTCGTCGAGTGCACATATTATGTTGCATGGATTGTTAGAGGGATGCCTAAATAATTTAGTCAGTATCACACGAGCTTCGACTTACTGAAGCATGAGGTAGAAATGTCAAACACTGGCTAACTCAGCTAGCTTCTAGTAGGGTGTAAAAAGATCAACGGTTGAGATAGTTCAGATTTGTCTTCGCCCAATTCGTTAAATTACAATTCTTTTTTTATTTTAAGCTGTTTGTTAATTTATTTAGATTTTTTCATAATATACATTACTGTTTTTTCTCTTAATTTTGTCTCTGAAAGAGACGTAAAAGTCTACGTCAGATTCTTTTTTTTTCACAAACATCTCAAATGTGTGTAGGTTTCCTCTTGAGTGTGTGTAGATTGTGTTCTTCACTAAAAACAAAGCCCAAATAAGAAAACATTGGTGAATGTCTAAATATTTATATTAACTGCGTAAGTGGGTTTTAAGAAGAAATTTCTTTAAGTTATTGAATGAGGCCCATTTATTATAGGGTAGTTTGGGAGGAAGATTGTTTTGTTTTGCAGGTGTTATATCCAACCCAGTAGTTGCACACCTGATCCACGTAACCAGGGACCTGTGACTAGATGGCTGTAAATAGATAAGGTCTGATGTATTGTGATGGAGGTCCTGATGCATGAATAGATGTTGATGATTCACTTTGCTACCTTTGTGATATGTAAATTAGGTCATTCAGGCAAGTGGTTAAACCGTTAGTGGCCACAGATAAAGTCTATTAGAATGCAGTATTTTCATGCTAGGCTACATTGTTCTCAAGCCCTACTCTTTTACTGACAGCTTTTGTGGGAGTGTCCAATTTCAGACCTTTTACCTACACTTTAGTAACTTTTATAAATAAAGGTAATAATAAAACAATGAAGAACTGAATTCTGTTTGGGAACAGCAAGCAAACATACACATTTTGTTGCCTTTGTCGTAGCTTAAGTGCTCCAAGGAATTTCCAAGGAATGGCAACCAAACATTATAATCCTTGATATCTTTGACTCTAGTTCCAGTGTCTTTTATTGGTGTGTGTGCGGTTCTGGTAAGGCATGTCCTGTATTCAGGGACATAATTGTAATTCTGCTTTTCTTGTAGCTGCTCACGCCTGCGTCAAGTACAGTCCCTACTGCAGGATGATGGGAACACAGCACCAGATGGCATCCTCTGCTCACTAGGTTAGTTTTCCTTTAACCTAATAACACCCTTTCAGCATATACAGGTAGTTAGACAAACATTTATTGAATATTTAATAGGTCTATATGTTACATGTCTGTGTTGCACTATTCTAGTACACATCAAATCTTTTAGCAGCGAATGCAAACATGCTTATTGTGTTGCGTAACTCTTCTGCCATGTTTGTTTCTATGTGGATTTCTCAGGCATTGACAGTCGATATAATGAGGGCTGCAGTGAGCTGGCCAGCTATCTTTTCTTTGGCCTATATGAACACAACCAGGAGCAGATTCTTGAGGACTTTCCTGAGGAGGTGCTTGATGGTATGACCCAACTCTCTAAGACACTGTTTATCTTAACCTCAGTTTTGGGAACACTGGTTGCTTGTCTCTAGTGAATTGTGAACATAATGTCAATATTTTCACAAGATTTAGAGCATAATCAGTATCCCAGTTTAGTGAGTGCAGTTCAGCGTTTCCCCCCGGTGTTATAGACCCTGTAGGCCACCAGGCCTGTTCTGTCATCCTGCTTGGGAAAAATAAACACTTAACATATAATAAAAATGCATAAGAACATAATCTTTTACAATATATCCAAAGTATCTTGAGGCAGCTTCTAATTAGAGAATTCAAACATTTTGAGGTGTGCCCATTGTTGACCTTTGAGTTGAGTTAGATTGCTGTTTGTGATCCACTGCAGTTTCTCAACATCAGTGAAAACATAGTTAAACGAATTACACAAAAATTATTATATTTGGTCATGTTTTTATTGGGGAAAACTGTATACAATAACATATCTGCATGTGGCAAATGTAAGTGCAATTATGTGCTCAGTATTTGGTGTGACCCCCTTGTGCAGCAATAACTGCAACCATTTGTTTGTGGTAACAGTTGACCAGTCCTTTGCAGTAGGTTTAAATGCAAATGTTCATAGGATACAGGAGCAAACAGGGAGCTCACAGAAGTTAATTACCAGTCAGACATGTTAAGTGCTAGTTCTTCAGCATCGACTTGGTGTGTCTCTGGCCTAAAACCTTTACATTTGAGACTTGTACTGCATAAAAGGGGGCAGGAAAAGTCCCTTATAATTCTCTTGCTCCCTGGATACTTGCTTATTATATTATTAGTTTATTTTGGCAAAATTAACATTTGCATAGCTGCTACTGAAACTACAAAATGGATAGCAATTATGAGTTGTTTCATTGTAGGTCAATACCAGATTAAAGATCAGTAAAATGAATAATTTCAATAAAATTCAAACAAAATTCCTAAAATGGATAGCCAACATTTGTTTAAATATAGTGTGTGATTCTAAGTATGAGAATTAACAGGTAGTACTCTTAGTGACTCTCTTGAGGAAGTTATTTTCTCTGACTCCGGAAAGCTGCTCTGCTTTGGCTTTATACCCCACTATTATACTGTAAACCTCTTTGTGCTTGTCCACAGATGTGATCATTTTGATAAAGGCAGAGAGTGTGCACCTGTACTGTAACCCAGTGAATTACAGCTACCTTCTGCCGTATGTTTCCCACTGGAGGAATCTGCACCTGCACTGCATGACTGAGATAGAGGTGATAATCTGCTATGTTACTCTTTACAGACTCTAAGGAAAGACTAAAAATGTGTCTGAACTTGTTGCCATTTTGTCATTAAGTGCACCATTTTGGAATTTCTGCTATATTGTGCCTGAAGTTTTCATGTGGTAAAAGCCTTGTACATACACTGAGGGAAAACAAGTACTCAGACCCAGTTTTTAAGAACACTTCTAATGCATGAAACGCATTCAACAAACAGTGTTTTTTGACTTTTTGCTAATACATGTGAACAAAAAAGTATTTATTTATAAGAAAAGCAAGAATATGTTTAAAAATGAAATTGAGAGGGAAAAAAATATTCAGACACTAATAAAATATAAATATATTTAAAAGTTTAAAATAAACATGAATCCAGTTTCACATATTAATGCTGCAAAAATTATTTTAAAACAGTTCTTGTGCAAAATGCCCTGGAGAAGTTTTTATATATATAAATATATATATATAAAATATAAATCAGTATCTGTTTTAGAACAACAGTGACCAGGCAGGGAGGGGCTGGCAGCGTGTCCATGGAGGCTTTCTTTTGTTTCTGTGTGTTCATGGAGATTTTGGTTGAGGAGGGTAGGTGGTGTGGCAGGTTTTTTGTTTTGTTTTCAAGAGTTTGTCGGGGCGGCACGGTGGTGCAGTGGTTAGCACTGTCGCCTCACAGTGAGAAGGTCCTGGGTTCGATCCCCGGGTTGGCC